>JAWWEN010052365.1:0-10827 GCA_035582955.1 Sycophila texana | reverse complement strand
TCTGGTAAAATTAACTATATTCCGGTTTACTAGGGTGTATAGTTAAATTTACTTTTGACTTTTTTCTCAGTGTAGACTGACATTATTGGAAAAATTAGTATAGTATTTTATAAAAAAAAAACCTATATAGTTTCTTATAAAAGCGATATAGGAAAATTTGTTAGATTTACTGTAAATATTTTGAAAAGAATTATATTAGTAAGATTTACAAGAAACTATTGTAATTTTTTCATTAATTCAATTTTAATAAATAATTTTTCTTCGTGTGTAAATTTCATGAAGGAGGTAAATTCATACCGGCATCAACTTTGTCTTTGTTATTTATAAAAAAAAAAAAAATGCAATGCATTCTTTTCCGCAACGACATGAAGAGTATCCGATTTTTTTCACACCTCCTTAAACCAACACGCAATTCAAAAATTCATACATAAACATTCTCAAACCAAATTCAATGATAAATCGGAGGAATAAGCATCGCTTTAATTACGAAGGCACACTTTTTGCATATGTTCGCGCTGCGCGTTAAACACAAACCGAAACCGCCTTGCGCACTAATTAAATTCCCGAAAGGCTATCAGTCTCCGCGCAGAAGAGGCGCGCGTGGGGCAATTTTCTCCTCGTGCACACTCGTCGTTCTTCGCTCTATAGCCTCCGAGGCTCGAGTTCTTTTCCCCTCGCCTCCCCGATGCTTTCTTTCCCCATACTCCTTTTCTCTTCTCTATTTACGAGCGACGTGTTTCAACCACGACGGACGGGATAGCTGCCGGTGGCTCGTAAAGCGAGAGCACGGGGCACTCGAAAATACGTGCATCGGAACCCGAGTGCGCGCGCCTATGCGAAGTCTTATACTTTTTTTTCTCTCCACTTCTATTTTTTTTTTTTTTTTTCGTCTAGAGAGGTGAAACGGACCCGCGAAGCTATCGGGATGTGCGTGCGCGGAGACGAGCTGGAATTTTCACACATTGTAAAAATGCACCGGTCGAGAGCGATATGGCGAATGTATGCATATGCACTGGTGGAGAATTAACCATTTTTTGACCGGCTCATTAATTGTGAATAATTATATTGACGATTGATCATTAAGTTGAATTTTAAATGATTTGTAAAATTAATATGTCATTAAATTCTCTTTGTTGAGTGTGCCATATAAGATAGAAGTATAAAATTGATCATTTATATATTTTGATCAGAATAGAGTATATAATGTGGAAGGTTTCTGGTCAGAATTTAAACTGCAAGTTGATCAATCGCTAGAAAATTAATCATATTCTAATCAATTTCTGGATAATTTTCAGCCAGGATCTTATAATCTTTGTTTTATTTATTTATTTATTTTTTTTTTTTAATATTTCCGTCTATATTGACACGGGTATATCGTGGGTATTTTCCCGCGTGTGGGTGTAAAGTGCGACAATGGAGTCGCAGTTCGATTCTTCGTGGACGAAGAAAATTCCACTGCTTAGAAATTGGATTTGGACGTGAAAAGCGTATAGATTAAATCTTCCCATATTCATTTTACTTATTGCAGTGTAGTCTTTCGTCTTTTAGAATGCAATCAAATTTTTACTAAAGTTTCGTTAATATTTAAAAAAAAAATTGATTTTAGTGATCGATTGATAAAAATATAATTAAATGTTGCATTTTTTTTTAATATCACTAAACTCTTTCTTCGGAAAATGATGCTATCGAATTTTATCCAATCCCCTCATTATAGTAGCCTGCCTTTCTCTTATCAACAAACATGATCTATATATGTATGAGAACATGCGAAGTTAGAAATCAAATTATTCAGTCGCGTAAAAAATACGTATTTTTTAATTATATACACATTCTAAGAAAAAAATAAAAATTACTTTCAATTAATTCTTTCTTCGAGTATACTTAACAAGAAAAGAAAATACTTGAATGATCATTGCTTCCCTTGAAAAAATACAGAAGAATAAATGATATATTATAATAACACTAATCGGACGATATTAACGATGATTTTGTAGAAAGTTTATATATAATACATTAATTCATAAGTGCATTATATTTGTGAAGTATGTCACTAGAGTCACTGGGTAATGGCTTTCGATATGTCGAATTAATTTAATAAGGTCGAGTCTTTTCTTCCTCTTTCAAGACTTACCGAATAATGATCCATCTTAAAAGGTAGTTTAGTAAATTAGTCGATCATTATTTGAATTATATCTTGAGAAAGCCTTAATTATTTAATTCAAAGTTAAATAATCTAATCTACCTACTAATAGGTATATCTAATCTAATCTACTAATAGGTATTAGAGAATTCTTTTTTCTGATTGTCTTAAACAATGAGGAATAATTTTTTAATATAAAAGCATCTATTATATTATTATTTTTTTTAAACAATAAATATCACATTTTTAATTTGCATTTTAATTTAGTCATTATATGATTTACATACTAAAAAAGTGCAGATTAAAGAATCTGATTTACTTTAAAATATTCTAAATATTTAAATAATATATCTAACAGCTGCGATAATAAAAACAAACATAAATAATTATTGCGATAGGGATTACTCGGAATGAAGGCGGTTAAAAGTGTTTCAACAGTTCTGTTCTCATTTTCGACCACTTCTAAACTATAAAATGAAGGCAACAGCAGTCGCAGCTGCAGTCGATTGAATCAATTAGTGAAGTGCGGGCTAAAGTGATTATTCACTGTAATAAAAGAGACCCTAATTTCAAACCAAACTCCAAGCATTTAATGTATATACAAAAACCTTATAAGCTATTTCCAAGTGAACTCAGAGCACGACCTTATGAAAAAAAGACAGATATTGAAAATGCATTTAAGGAATTCATGCAATAAACGAAACCAATATATTTAATACTTAAATTGAAATGATAAAAAAAAAAATTAATTATAGATTCATTTAATTATCATTAATCATATAACACTTTCACTGCCACATGACACTCGTGCATGGCTGACGATTTTTTTTTCTCCCGCGACACGTATAAATTACAGTCAAAAATTTAGGATTTCGTAGCAGTGAACTTTTAAATTTTCAAATTATCGTACCAAAATGTATTCTAAAGAACTGTACAATTTAATAAGATCTCAATGTCGTTGAGATTGCAAAGCACGACAATTTCGCTAGTAAAATAAAAAAAAATTAAATAAAAAAAAAAAAGAATCCCCCATGCAGTTTCCACGCAAAATAAAATGCTCGAAACTCCTCGAACCCGTTCCCACTCGACCTTCAAAAGATAAGTCCATTGCAACGCAAAACTTTTCCTCAACCTGCTGCGAGTCATTAAACTTCATTCACAAACTAAATGGTATATATATATATGCATACATATACATATATATACACGCGTAGCTCGCTCAACTGCAATCTTTTCTTCGTCCCGAAAATCGTCAACGTGCCTCGTCGCACGATCGAAAAACGGAGAGCAACCGACCGACCGACCCAGGGGGGAGTCACCGCCCCGCAGTATCCAGTTGCTAGGCGGTCTTCACCAGGCCTCTTCTCCCGCCTCACGAAAGGAAATGAGAAAGAGAGAGACAGAAAGGGAGAAGAAGAAGTAGGCTCTCTCGCAGCAGCCGCTATATATCCATACTCTGCGGCGTTCTCTCTTTCTCTGGAGGATAGAGAGAGAGAGAGAGAGAGAGAGAGAGAGAGAGAGAGAGAGAGAGAGAGAGCAGGTATATACACCGCCGCGGCAGCCCCCCCGACATGCAAAAGCAAGTGGAGTTCAACGGCTGGGGCTCTCGATCTCCTCGACGGCGCGTAGAGAGCAGACCCGGTCGAGGCACGTGTAGTGTGCCGCTCCCCCTCTCCTCTCTCCTGTACTTACCTGCGCGGTGTATATATACAGGTATACCTGTGCGCTGCGCCCACGCGCTTTCTCGGGAAGTGCAGCGAGTGTCTCGTTCGGAGGGCCGAATTGTTTTCTGGTGCTCCGGCAGAGTTGATCCTCTTTTGCGCTCGCTGGGATTTTTTTTTTATTGCATTCGTTCGTTTTATCACACGGTGAGAATGGCTCGGTCAAAATTGACGGTGAAATTGACCTGAGTACCTATGTAGAACTCCGGATCACGATTTTTTTGTTTGTATATAAATACAGTTCGAACAATGGTAAATAGGAAGAAAACTATGAAATATTAATATTGAAAATTCTCGTGAAAATTGATTACTTATTTATTTATTTATTTAAACAATTAGACGGGCTAGAAGCCCTTTACAAAATAACAATAGATAAATTAAGATTGACTTAAAACTAAATAAGAGAACTGAAAATTTTTAAAAGTGAGGGGGCAATTCTAGAACTAAATCTAACGCTAAAACAAATAATAAAGGAAACTATAATTTACTAGTGTATGTAGAAGCGCAGTGTATTCTTGAAGGCTCCTATATGGCATCGATACTGGTAATTTCAGCAGGAAGAGTATTCCAGAATCTTTTAAAACGACAAAACGTCGAGTAGAATCCAGTATTTATGTTAGAGGAGCCCTCCAGTAAAGGTCGCCGTCGACCTTTGTCGATTATTGAAATTGTTTTCCTGTAAAACGTTACATTTTGTTATAAGACGATCCTACACAGTTGTTGAAAGAGCAAACAAAATCGAAGAATAAGAATAATAATTTGAAATGCTGCTTATTAAAAAGTCTTCATTTGTTAAAAAATTTTTTAATATAAGTAGCATCTCAAATTATTGGTCTTTTTACCTGTTTCTCTTTACTTTTTTCCATAAATTATGTAGGTTTTGTAGGAACTGAAGTATCGTCCACTAAAAAAATGCGATGTTTTCGAGTTTTCGAAGAGGAAAATAATTTCAGTGATCAATTTCATTGAGAATTTCGACCGTCGTACTCTATATTTTTAAAGCAGTGCTTTAAAGATAAAAAAAAAAATTTCCAGAGTTCTTGCACTCTCCTTCTAAGTGACCTGTAAAACTCTCATACCTACACTTTCGTACCTATCCTATAGAATTACGTCTATTTCCACAGCAGACGGTGGGCAATTTTTACTATTTCTTTGGTAAAAATTTCTAACTTACTTTCTTATAAAAATGAATCTTTATATTTATATTACGTTTAAAAAATTACGTTAAAATCGAGTAAAATTTACATTATTTACAGCAAAAAAAAAAAATAAGCACAGTTAAAAGTCTTCCAAGAAAAGCCAAAATAAAAAATTATTTTACTAACAAGATAATTTTTATCGCTTCATTTTCTCCGCGCGTGCTCCGAAAGAGTCGAGGTAGTGGTAAGGGTGAAAGCCATCCTCTCGCGCTCTCTGGGATTTTTTTTTATCGCATTCATTTTATTACACGTGTGATCATTTTTACGAGCCTATTGTGTATCACCCGCGGAAAGGTTCACACTGGGAAACCTGTGAATTTTAGAAAGAATTTCTATTTGGTAGTGTTTTGGAGCGGCCACCGGCGGTGACGGGTTTGCTTCGTTCGAATGATGGATATGATATACCGCCGTATGTGTGTGTTTCGAAAAGAGTGAGTCATTCGAATTTTTAAAGGCATCTCGGTTGATGTTCGTTACTTATACACGTTAGCAGGTGCTGCCTTTGCTGCGTGTGTTGGGATCGCCATCGACATGGAAATGAAATGCTTGTATTTTTTTTTTGTGAACACTAAGCTAATTGCATTAATTATTAACTGTTCCCATGTTCGTAATCGAACGATTCAAAATGTAGACAGTCTTTATTTCGAAATAGTCGATATAAATTTTTAAATAACTTATTTACTTTTTTAATTAACTCTATCATTTTAAATGTACATTGTTTCTGGAAGGTTTATTTACAATTTACGCAATCTTCTATCAAAAAAATTTATTTATTTTTTTTTTTTGAAAATATAAATATTGTTAAAAATTAATACACTGAGAAAAATATGGCTTGAAAATATTAATAAGTATATTGTTTACTAAAGCAACGAGAGATGATAATTAAAAAAAAACTACGCAGTGGCTGTAAAATAAATGAGAAATTCATTTAGAAATGTTAATAGAGTAAAACTCGTTCACTTACTCTATATATGAACGACTTTTCACGTGTAAAATGTCAGTATTTTTATTTATTTTCATGTATTTTTAAGAGATTTTCACATATTTAGATTTACATAGCAATTTTCTGTTAAAGTAAATTACACTGAAAAAGAATTTCTTTAAAAGTTTTCAAAGTAAAATAGTTTCTTAAAACAACTAAATACTATTTATTTAAAACTAAAATGTATTTAGTTTCAAAGAAGTATTCATTATATTCAAAAATATAATTTACTACCTCTAAACAAATATTTTGTTAAGTGTTTACTAATTTTTTCAGTATATTTATAACAAAATTTGTTAATTATTATATACTAATTTTTTTATATTTGTAGTTGGCCTTGACTTGAAATACTTGTACATCTGTTTTTCATCTTTCAACTTAATAAAAATTCTATAAAAATCCGCATAAATCACACTAAAAATCCGCACACATCCCATTACAGTAAAACACATCAGAATGTTCAATTTAGCTTTGAAATAAAGCGCACAAACGAAAGCAGACTGCAATAAAACGAATCAAACGAAACCAAATACTCGCCCAATTTTCTCCCTCCACACGCGAGTTCTCCGCGAGTTTTCCCGGTGACTCGGTCATCCCGCGGTCTTCCCCGAAAAAGCGATGCACCCATTCGCTCGGACACTATTTCGAGAATCGCCCGCAAAAGAGCGCGCATCGGGGATCATCGTACAGTCAGGCGAGCGCGAAATATATCCCCTCCGTAGCCGAGGATCGGCGACATGTGAGTTCGCTCTCTGTCGAGTGCTGCGCCCGGCGGCGGCTGATTAACGAGTGCTGCACTGTGAAAACGACCGGTTGATTAACTGCAGTTGCCGCGTCGGGGAAATTCTCGAGTGTATACCCCTATATATGCGCTTTTCCGCCGCTTGCGTTTTGATTTGCGCGCGGCACGATGAATCGCGCGCTGCTTGGATGCAGTTGAAGTAAAAAGTAGGCGAGATACGGTCGATTGATGTTACTTACGTTGGTGAAATGATTCGAGCGAAAAGAAATGGGGAAATGCACTGAATCTTTTTTTCGTTAGGGTTATTGAGAAATGTTTCCGCGTATTATTTTGTCGAATAGCGGGAGCTATTGTACTATCGGAATAGTAGATTTACTATGTAAATTTAACTATTTCATATACTTGATTTTTGTTTAAATGCATTGGATAATTTATTCGTTAAACTCTTAAAATTATCGTTAAGGATCAGTTATCTATTACAAGATGAGAAATTATTCATCTTAATTGATTTATTATAGAAATAATGAAGGACATCATCAATAATTCTTTTAATATTTGATGAAATTTATTTTATTTCTAGTTACTTTTTAATTTTATTTTGCAGAAGTGAAAAAAGAAATTGATAAATAGATATGTATCTCTTAACATGAACGTTGCGGTTGAAAGGATTAAAGAATGGTATTTTTGTACACCGAAAAAAATAGTCTGTAGGAAAGTTTATTATAAATACCTCTGGTTTGGAAATGCAGTTGGCTTACTAAGTGACCATATATTTTAGGAAAATAACTATTTTTATAGTAAAATGAATATTTTCAACAAAAATCAATGAAATTCCATGTTTTTCAATTTAAAAGTATTATACATATATAGACGTAACCGTAAACATGTAATGTAAAAATACACTAATTTTGTGCATACATTAATTAACATCAGTCGCTATCTCGCTTTTCACGATTTACGTAAGTTAATTGTTGTACATATGTTATAGATATTACATACGCCGAACAAAACAATGCAAAATAAATTTAAAAAAAATTATATGCATACGTTGGAAAAGCGGAAATAATAAAGTCAAGCGCTTCGATAATTTCGTAAGAGAAAAATGGCAATCACGTGAATATAATTCATCGATTTACATAATAATGCATCGCATAATGAGATTAGAGCTCAACTGTAAACTTTATTGACTTACAGCGAAGTTTTATTTACGAAGGAGCATTCACATGTCAAATCTAAAATTAGCATCCGTCAACATTAACCACTGACCGATGTAGCGCGTTATGCAGTCGCTTCGATTTAGAGCTTTGCGTAACACGAGTTGATACTATTATGCACGCTTGCGCGTCGTATTCGCGCTTTTGTTAGTTAAGACCACGATGTAATTAAAATATCCTCCATTCGGTTCTGTTTCATTGTCTCAGGCGTAATCGTACTTTTTGTTTTCTCAAATGAAAACTTACAACATCGAATTATTTGAATTGTTAAGTGAAAGTTTTTTTTTTCTCATTGTCTTTCGCCGTAAATTATCTCATATACACACATACGTTACTAGTACACTTGTAAGGACTGTAGGAGCTTCTCGCAGGTACAAATGTTTGGTAGTTAAAATATCAATTGGAACGGCATTATATTAATTCATCGTTTAAAATTAATTTCAGAACAATTGAATTTATTCTTCAAATTTAAATATCAAGTCCACATATTAAAACATTTTAAATTTTGGCGCTATTTAATTGAAAATTTTTTTGTTCATTGATCCAATTTTTTGTTTAAATGACTCATAATATCCTGTTTTTTAAAGGCAGGATTGTAAATCTATTACTGAAATTAATCAAACGTAAACTTCTTTAAATCTTCAAATTGAAGTACGAAATACACATCAAGATTTTTGGAATTTTGGCGCCTTTTAACCAAAAATTTCTTCGTTAATTCATTCTTTGCTTAAATACTTTACAATATCTTGCTACCTTTTTTTTTTTTAATCGCAGGATTATAAATCGATATTTAGATGCCTTGTAACCAATCAAATTTCTTTAAAGCCTTCAAAAAATCCTGCTTTTTCAATGGTAAAATAAAAATAAAAGGGCTTTTTAGTCAAATAAAAAAAAAACATTTAAAAAAACATAAAGACTGTTCCCTAAAAGCAGTCATAAATATATGCGAATGAAAGGAAAATATAAACTTTTTTTATCGATTTTATTATATTATTTATACATATTAAAATACGACGATTCATGCGGCGACTGCTACTTGACAATTGCGTGCAAACAACTTCCTTATAATCAATTTCACTCCAAAGAGAAATACATGAACATCTCTTAAAAGGATAATTGCTTAGGATTTTCTGCCGAAATATAAATAATATATATATATAAAAATTACGATATATAGCAAATCATATCCAAAACAAAGACATCTCATTATTCCTTCCGACAACATAAAAGTAGTAATTTTCAAATATAGATATATGTTTTGAAAACTATATTTCCATTAAGTAATCAATCTGAACTTAAGTAACTAATTTCATAAATCGCGAGGAAGTAAATTAAAGTTTCTATTTCACTGCCAAGAAAATCAGACAAAAGCAAGCAAAGCAAAATAACCCATAAAAACCTGCGATATACACTCAAAAGAAAGCCAAAGCAAAAACTCTCGTTTTCATAATGTACACATAAGCCCCGACATCGTCTTAAATCTGAAAATAACTTAAAAATAGCGAGTTTTACCCGGCGCGTGGTAAGAGCTCGACTCGCCGGGCGCGCTCGCGAGAAGAGGCGTTCACCTCGGCTTACGGTTTTTTGTTTAAAAAATTATAACCGCCAGGCGCGAGCACCTGGCCGACTTGCGCTCTGATTCACGGCCAAGTTATGCGCGTGCGCGCAAGTGAGCTCCGGTTACCGGTTTGAGCGAGCACACCGGGCGATGCCATGCCGGCTCCACGGCGTTTTCTGGAAATTCCTCGCGTCCCCGCGGCCACTTATTCTCGCTCTCGATTACGGGACAGGCGTAAATAATTGCAGATAACGCGACTCCGTATGAACTTGGGGTGTATCCGCGCGCTCGCCGCTCCGACGCCCCGCCGAGCGGATGCTTATTTCCGCGGATGCGAGCGGCGGCGCTTATTTGGACTGCGGCGTGCGTGTGTGCACTCTTTTGCTCGTGCATCGGTCAATTTTCACTGTTTACTCGGTCTAGTTTTTAAATTGCTTTCGGGATAAAGGCGTATGTATGAATTTGCATTTATTTTCGAAGCAATTTTCACATTGGAGGTTTTTGTACGTGGTTGTTGTTATGAGATTATCTTGAAATTTCTTTGAGATATTGTAATTGGCTCGATGGAGGAAATTAGTTGGAGATTTTTTAAAAGTGGTTCGCTTTAGAAATTAGCGAGTCAGTATATTGCTTTAAGAAAATAGAATATTAATAAATGTTTCATCAAGCTTTTTCCAATTTGATATTGTAATTCGAATGATAGAGTCAATGTTATTTTTTATGTCTTGAAGTTAACTGATGATTCCAAATCTATAATAAATTTTATGTGGCAAATAATCATTCTGAAAGTCGCCTTTTTAAGGAACCTCGAAATTTTTGTAATAGTCATGGTGTGGCAAATCTGTAAAAATAATTAAATTCTGTTCTTATTCAAAAATATATTTTTTTTTTAACTTTTATAAATTTCTATTCTATTTTTTAGAAGGTTCACTTTCGGTATCTAAATATTTTGCATACATTTCATCTTTTACAATCATTATGTTACTTTTTCTGTATAGCTCAATTATAAAATTTTTTTTTTTAACGTTCATTAACAACTTATATAAAAAAAAATACTAATTTTTGTTTCTCTCGTCTCTCATTATTATAAACATTTTAAAGAACTACTTTAATGTTCGTATAACATTAAAGTAGTTCTTTAAAATGTAATACTCGTAAGCTAAGACGAGAAAAGAAATAAAGTAAGTTAGTGCGTGAATTGGGAAGAACAAAAAAAAAATCAAATTTCATGAACTGTGTCAGTTAGAATATCAAAAAATAATCGACACGTA
>JAWWEN010052364.1:0-10827 GCA_035582955.1 Sycophila texana | reverse complement strand
TTAGTATATTTTATATGTATAATTTTAAACAATTTTTATTAATTCATTTTTATTTATTTTTAGGTACTTTTGTGAAGTCATTTTTAACAGTGGTGGATCCCCTTAATAAACTTTCTTACGATTTATTTAAATTTTAAGAAACCTTTTATGATCTTTTTATACTTTTATTATCATTCAAAAATATATAATTTTACTCGTTGTTTATTTTCAATTTAAAAGTTATTTACACATTAATAAATAAATATAACTTTAAAAATATAGTTTGAGAGATTAGTCAGTGGCTAATAGCACTAGCCAGTTTCTACTCTAAAACTAATGCTACATTTCTACCAGGGGCATCAGAGCTTACCCGCCGTGTAATAACTCCCCCGAGGCATCCGCGCACGCGATTTGTAAGTATACAACTTTCAAAAATCCCCGCCTTAAAGCCGCGCGGAAAGTAACGAAAAGCGAAAATAAAAACAAAGAAAAAAGAAATCCGTACGCGCCTCCGCGTCTGAATGGAACGCAAAAAAAAAAAAGACGGCACGAGCGAGGAACACAACATTTTCAGCGGTTTTTAATTAAGTAGAAAGCTCGCGCATTTAAGAGTGGGAACTTTTATTGCGGCCGGGGGAGGGTATAAATACACGGGCTGGCTCGCTCGCTCGGGCACATAATTTACGGGATGAAATTGTTTTTGAAAAACGACCTCGCGAGAGGCCGCGGCTTCGTCGCGCGCGGAGACGCCATCGGCGGACCGGATTTTCGAGTCCACCTGACGATGACGCGCCCGAGCGGATTATGTAGATATATATGTATATACCCCCCGAGTGTATACACACACTTTCGATAAGTCTCGCTTTTCTCCTCTCGTCTTTTCTTGCTTTCTTTTTTTTTTTTTTTATTTAGCCCTCTACTTGCCTCCCGCTCTCCTCCCGTTTCGCGTCGAGCCGTCGAAAAAGGATTATATCGCGCGAGCGCGTCAGAGAAATCGAAGGAATAAAAATGTCGGACCGATATCGGACCGCTTTAAAAGCATACGTTTACTGTTAGATAAAACGCCGGGTATATAAAGGTAGGCGACTGTCAGCCGCGCGGGTGTATCTTTATTTGGGAGATATATGAAAATAGCGTGCGGTTTTAAGGGATAGACGCGCGCGATGATAAATAATGTTTATGCGAGCTTTTTTCGCGCCGCTTATTTATATATATACTCACGGCGCGTCTGCCCACCTTCGGTAATGTATTTTTTTTTTCTTTAGTTTTAAACGTATAGGAAGTATATTTCATACTTTACAGTCCCTTAATGGAAATGCGGTTTATGAAATACTTTAAGTTTGATAAATTCTCGAGTTACTCCTTTGGAAAAAAAAAGAAGGGAATTTTAAATCTTTAAAGCTCCCGATGCTTTTATCCCTCTCTCGAAGCGAGGCGTAATCGAGAATTATGCTCTCGTAATCTTTTTACAACTTGTCGACTTCAAAATTTGAATTTGATAATCTATATGCATGGGCTCATTATCATCGATTTTACCTAAATTGAACTTAATCTTCTTAAGGTGGATAGACCTTGCGTTCACGCCGGTCAAAACAACTTCTTAAAAGTGATAAAATATAATAGTAATTTATTGCGCATTACGTATTCCAGTTTTTTTAATATGTATAGGTATAAATTTGTTGATAAAAATAAAAATTTTTAATTCACATAGGCTTAGGACATGGATTCGGTCAGAGATTTGAGATTTATCAAAAGTTTTTATTATAATTATCTGCATCTTATGATAAAATCAATCATTTAGACATGATTAATAGAACTCTTTTTTTAACTGACTAAATATTTGCCTTTATAACTAAAATATCATACAATTTGTTAACGATTTTTACTGTAGCGAGTGTAAAGGCTTATTTTATTCCATCAGTTTTATAAGTAATTCAAGAAAGTTTCATGAGTATAAAGGAAATTTCAATTGTATGAAATCATATACGTTTACTTTGTAAATATAATTAACATTTGTATATACTGAACCATTGTACTTAAAATTTCTACATCATATTGTTTAAGTATAATAAAAAAAAAATCCCTTTTCACTAAAACTACTCTCATAAAATATTTCTTTAAAAGTACACTTTTCAAATTATTAAATATAAAATAATTCTTATGTAATTTAAAAGAACTTTTTTCGCCCGTTTAAGCCAAAAGCGTCAGACCCAAGAAACCGCCTCTACATCCGCCATATAAAAAACGCAGCGGTTGTCTGTCTAAAAAAAGGACAGTGAAAACGGGCGCCTCCGGGACAATCAGCATCTCGCAAATAAATGTGCGAATGAAGAAATGTGTCACTTACGAGGCGTCACTCGGTCAAAACATCGCACGCACGTCCATTAGGGAGGGAAGAGAGCTCCTCCCGAACACTCACCTGAAACAAAAAACGAAAGGACGCGCATTACTTTAAGCTGTCAGTTGCAAGCGCAATGATAAAAAAAATAAAGAGAGAAAACACGAGTGCGTCGATTTTCGCCTCGACCAAGTGGCGCGCTTTTCAAACAAGAGCCTCCCCCTCTCGTCTGTCCAGCCGCGGACAAAGAGCCTCGCGTATATTAGCGCCGCGAAAGGCCGGATGAAAAAAAGAAAAAAAAAAAAAAGAACGAATTCGTCCGCGTAATGCGGCTTATTGATTTAAAACGGCGAGGAGTAGTGCGTGACAGAAGGGGAGCGCTCCTTTCATTCGTCGACATGCAAATATATGACCGCGCGAAACGCCTCTCTCTCTCTCGCTCTCTCCTTGATTTTTTTCATCAAGCGCTCCCGCACGTGCATATAGTGGCGGACACTAATATACCTGGCGCCGGGTGTTATTAAAAATGAGCTCTGCTCTCGCGAGAGGTGAGGGGGAGCGCTTTAAAGTCATTCTCTCTCGTCGGCAATTTCGTTAGCGCGCGCTTAACTGACGTCGCGCGCCTCCAAAATTGCGCTCGAGTTTCGCCGGCTCCTTTGTGTACACTCCGGGAGGTGTGGTGTATATATACGAGAGCCTCGATGTAGGCGCATCGCCGGCGCTTTATACGGAGACGCGCCAAGGAGGAAAATCTAATCACATCGGGGGCTTTAAGTCTCTGGCAGTTACGTCCTTCCGGCCTTAAGCCTCTCGGGCCGTAATTTACTGCGGCGGCGGGAGGGAGAAAAAAATCGGAGGAGCGACCGGGGGAATTTGTACGGCTTGCCCGTGTCTCCGAGCGCGGGGACGGGAACATTGTTTGAGGCCGCTTTGCGGGGATCTTGGACGACGAGGCGAGGCGCGCAATTTTTCTTTTACGAGTTCCGCGGGATTCAGAGGGGGATTGACATCATTTTTTTTTGTCGTTCTCGAGGCGGGCGACGGGGTCGATTGTTTTTTCAGCCACTGAGGCTTGTTTTCGTGCTTTGGCTTTTCCGGGCGGGACTCGTAACTTGTAAATGTGAAATAGTACACGCGTAAAGAGGAGCTTGGAACGACGGGAAGTCATTTTCTACGTCAGGTAGACAAGTTTACGATTAATGTGCCGACGGAGTGTATACTGTTGGAATGGTGAATGGTTGTAGTTACGGATTTATTAATTGTAATTTAAATTATTTATTAATGTGTTGAACAGCGTGGTATGAAATATGAAGATGAACGTCTTAGAAGTTATTAATTACAAATAAATATATAAATATTTAAAATAATTATTGTACAACGCGAAGGAAAATTCGCTACTAAAAACTGTAATTTTAAGTAATTTTTTTTTTTGTGAAATTTGCAAGAGTTATAGCATAATTTGTTGAAGTGAATTTCATTGTAATTTTTGCAATAACGTCAGTTTATGATGACATTAAAATTTTCTAAATTGCCAGTTTTAGTAGAGAATTTTTGCGATTTATGTAATGAGAGTTTATACGACGTGTATAAATTTATTATTTGTAGATATTCAGGAATTTTTAAAGATACAAATAATTTAAATTATTTTCACCGCTGTATCTATTTTTATCTACTTTTAAGCGGTAGTATAAATAAATCGGAATAATCTTGGAAAAATTAAGCAATTTATGTACATTATAAGCGGCATCTTCAAGAATTTTCTTCATAAAACAGATCATAAAATTTATGACGACGTTTCGCAGTGTTTTAGTTGACTCATCGGATGAGTAAATCGATAATAACAACAAATATTTATCGAGCGCCGTTGCGTCTCAAAAGTTCGCTCTCGGGCATCGTTAAAGCAATAAATATCGATCGCTCCGCACCGTTGGTTAAAACCACTGAATTGGAAACTTTAATTGATCCTAAAAAATAAAAAAAAAATAAAGAAAAAAAAAACAAAAAAATTGTGCACAAAATTCATAAAACTTGAAATTATACCACGGTACGTGCTCGAATAAATCACGAATTAGCCTGCTGGATTACCGCCGAAGCGGCGGAGAAACGCGAATAAAAGAGAAAAGAGGAGGCGGAAGATGCGCAAGCGGAGCCCGACCCACGCGCGAAATCAGGAAGTCGGTGAACTCCGAGCAGCACGCACAAACCGAGGCATTGACGTCTTGGATGTAATTCTCGCGTAACCTCGGCAATTACCCCCGGACATTTTTTTCGACGGGGGGACAATTTTTAGCCGCTCGCTTCTCTCGGCAGACTCCGGGGTGTTTACGAGCGGAATCCGCTTAATTTATGTACTCTCGTGCTGCCGCGAAGTCATGGGGTGGGGAGAAGGGGGGAAAGGGTGGGATGTTCGCGTGCGCCGTTTTATCGTGCAAGTTTTAACGATAAGCTAATAATAATTAGGAACGTCGCGGGGAACTTGGAGATATTGCACCGAACTGTTGAATTTAGACCGAAATTCGTCGGTATTAGGTAGTTCGGAGTTGCGCAATTAACGGATTTTGACATGTTTAGAGGATCGGTTTCGCAGTTTATCGAATTGCACATGTACTGTACTAAATAATAGTTAAGAACGCGAATTTCGGTTTAATTAAATTTAACCTTCTTTTATTATTATTCTTTTACGAACAAAAGTGGCGATTAAGAATTATTGCAGCTTTCTTTTTACTGAAACGAGGACCAACCTGAAATATAATGAAAATTAGTATATATAGCAAGTGCAGATGAGTAAATTTTAAAATGCACTAGTAGTTAAATTTTATTGCAAATGTAATAAAATTGGCTAACCGCGATATTTATTTTTAGTTACTTTTTCTGTTTGTCGTCGTTTCGATAAAAACTATAATCTTTATATATAACAATTTATTTTCTTGTACACACTACAGCTTTTTTAATGGATTTTTTTTAAAGAGAATCGAAACTTTAAGAAAATCAATTGATAAAACTTGAATTGGATATATATATATATTTTTTTTTAATGCAAATTTTTGTCAAATAAAGCTAAGACAGGGAGAAAATAAATATTTAAACTTAAGTACTTTATCGCGCGCCACACACGATGTTTTTAAAAGTTGAAAAACAACTTTTTTTTTCGCCTTATAAAAGAATAAGCGGTGTATCCCGGTGAGAATTTTCCTAGAATTGCGATCCAAGATTTAATACGTCGTTCGAGTTTTTTTTACGAGACCCAATTACGGGGCCGTTAAATTCCGATGGGCATTTCTGCTGCTCGTTACTTTCTTCAAGTGTACGTTTACGGCTAGAACTTTTATAATTCGCCTGTATTAATGAAAATTCGCCGGATTTAACGGCCGCTGCTTAACGTTTAAAATTATACCCCGCCCGGCAGAAAAAATCCCCTTTACGACGGGTACCCGTTTCCAAGCGACAACTTAATTTCACCCAAAGTGGATCCATATAGATCGTCCCAGTCGCGGTCGCGAATCAAAAGCTCGTCGAGTGAAATTGGACACCTGCAATGAAATCACATTATCGAGAGCGCAAACACTAAGCTAGCCGCACGCGCGATGGGAAAACAAAAATCCATTTGCATTGCAAATATTTGAGGCGCCATCGATACAACTGCCGTAAATAAATTTTCGAGAAAAAAAAATCATAGAACCGCACTTGGCGCGAGTCCCACTAGAGACGAGGGTCCGATTCCTTTTTTTTTTTTACGTGCCCTCTTGACAGCAACTCTCACGTCGCTATTATGTCAGAAGTGATTCCTAGTTATCCGTCAAACGGTGGGAGCTGGAGGAATTTTTTTTTTCTTTTAGCGCCGCGGGTATTATTATCGTTGAGGCCTAAAATAATATTGTCCCCGGCGGGCCAAGGAAAACAGAGTCCAAACGTGTCAGCGACGACGAGGGCAACGAGTCGCACCTTTCACCGGGTGTCCGGGCCGCTTGCAGTGCGTTGATTGAAATAACAATTTCGAGTGTGGGTATAGTTTATATTTTATTTTTCGAAATCGCGTTATGCAGTGGACTTATCGGCCGTATTCGAAGGATCGCTGTATCAAAGTTGGAATTTAGATTTGACATCTTTTTTTTATTATTAATCTTGATTCTTGATTGAGGTATATTTATAAAATTGCCAAATGTATCGTTTAGCATGAAATAAAGAATTAGCATTTGTATATATAAGCAATATATTCGAAAATGTTACATATATGTATTTATTTTATTTATTGGGGGCCAGACAATTTACATAGTAAATATATACCTTGTAAATGCTATTTTGTGAATAATTCACTGTGAGTGTCAGGTCACACTATTTTGCTCTGATTCTTACTGAAAATTAGTCCTTTTTATTTTATTATATTATAACGAATCCATGTAATTACTTATAATACATATGAATAAAAAAAAAGATGTTTCACTTTGAAGTTTCCTTTAAATATAAAAAGAAGCTTTTTATTTCTTTAAAAGTGGTTAAATTTTATAATTACTTTCATACTCAAATTAAGTATAAGCATCAGTTACTTCTTTAATTCGCTTCATTAAATACAACGATTATCACAATTATTCTTCCTACAATCTTTTTCTATTTACACAGGCGAATTTCCCGGCAAAATTTAAAAACATAATGAAAATACAAAGGCTCAAATTAAAAGCCACCGAATTACAATTACACAAAAATGAACTCAGTCTTAATTAACTTACATTTTTAACTCTGCATGTCCTCGTGAAAAATTTGAACTACTTCACACTTATAAAAACCGGGTCAGGCAATACACGCGACGAAAATGAAGAAACAACAAAAGCGCGAGAAAAAGAGTAGAGTAAAACAAGCGGTGCGAACGATTGGCCCATTAAGGGAAAGGCACTCTCCCATTAAACAATTAACGCCGGAATGAATTAAATTAGCAGGCTCGCCGGCCGTATCCAGTTCATTAAAGACTTAGAACCGCGCGCTTTTCTGCACCTCTCGATGGTGAACTCGTAAAAGCGCAGTCGTTAAAGAGGCGCTCGTAATGCCGCGCGCTCCGCGCCATAAAAATCTTTATAAAATCGTAAAAGGCGCGCTCGCGCATTTGTCGCGGGGGCCTCGCCGGGGGCCGCCGATGAAGAGCTCTCGAAACGAGCCGCGTAATGGCCGGGCCGGCCCGATAGCCGATACGTCGCCGGCCTCGTTATCGTAATTTCGCGTGTCGCCGCCGCGAAAATCACGGGATAATGTCCAATCTGCGCGACCCACGTGCCGCCGGATTCTTCCTCCTCCTCCTCCTCCTCCGGAGAGGGAAAGGGAGAGGCGGAGAGGCGTGTGCACGCGCCGTCGTCGTACCCGTTTATTTACTCGAGCGGCATATTGCAATCTGCCCGCCCCCCCCGCACTCCCTCATGCATTCCTTATCATTTGGCCTCTCGCTCGGCGCGCCTTATATGCGGTTCCCCAAATGAAAATACATTTTCTCTTACTGCCGTTTCCTTACAACGCGCCGGAGGAATTTTTCAATCTGCGCGAATCGAAGACCGAGCACGGGGAGTCCGCGGAATGCCGAGGGTGTCACGTTGCCCCGGCGCCTCTATATCGCCAAGGTATTTCCGGCTACGTATATGTACAACGCGCGGGTAAATTTGATTTTTTTCTTTTTTTAGTTTTAATTAATTCCCATTGTTAAATTCAAACCGACGCGATGTAATTACTTTGAGCGCGGCTAATTACGTTTTACAATTTAACGCTGATTATATTCCCGCGGACAATGGGCAGCTTTTGCTAAATTCCTACGGCCGGCCATTGTTGCCACCGGGCGAATTACGAAAAATCCTCGAATTTAACTTTCTCTACATTTACACTTTCTCGAAATGCGTTCTATACACTGACGTTGCGTGGAGTAGTAAAACAAAAAAAAAAAAGCAATATAAAGCGAACAATAATTAATAATAGCACGTCGAAAATTTCGGGGTTAAACGAAACAAAAGTACCGGGGTATAATAGTGCGGTGTGGCGCCCCTTCGGACGTATATTACCGGGGAAATTCGGGCGCGTGTCGCAATTAAAATTCACTGGCAATTAATAGCGTTTATACGCGCTGAGAGACGCCGGCGGAGCGTTTCAATCGGTTATGGCGCGCTCCATTCATGGACCGGCCAACCAACCGCACAATCGATCAATTTGCTTAATACACCCATATAATCGCGCGACTCCGCCGTCGATGGCCTTTCTCTTTCGCTCGTGCGCCAACGCGCGCGGTTTCTTCCTTCTCCGCTGCTAATTTACATAATGTCCCTCTTTTTTTTTTCGCGCTCGCGCGAGCGCGAGCGTAGCCGTAAACACGCTCGCGCCGGTCTTCTCTATTCCCGGCCAATGAAATAAATTCTCTCCCCCTTTGAACTGTGCCTGTAGACCTCGGGAGACACGGACCCGTACGCTCCTCTCTTTCTCTCCTGCCTTCTTTTCTAATAAAATGAATTTCTCCGCTCGGTTTTATTTACCTTTGTTTCATTACGCTCCACCCCGGTGTAGTCCCTATATATCTTTTATTGCATCGCGTCTCGGTCTTCACAATAAATAAACTCGCTTTCGTTTCTACTCCGGGCGATCGTCGTTTCTCGTTTCATATATAAGATGCAGTATTTCGCTATTTATTTATTTTCTTGTTGATCGCCAAGCGAGTTACGTGAGGCCGCATTGTCGAGGCGAAATTCACGCGTTGATAGTTTTAAGCGGGGAAAAAAGTCGATGAGACAAAATTATTATGACGCAGCTTATAGCTTTTCACTCATGAGTTCTTCGTTAAAAAGCTGCTTTGTCGTGGCTGTCTGTACACACTTTCTTTGCTGATAGTTTTGAGCGACATTTTATATAACGAAATTTTATACACATTTTATACATGTATTGTTAAATTTGTTATAGCGTGAATCGCTGTTTAATTTACTTGCTATTTTTTTTTCATTGTAAAAGTGAGGACACCTATCTACAAAATCATTATAGTAATTTTAAATCTAAAAAACTGAGATGAGATTACGAGAAACAAAATTAAACTGCCATCCAATTCAGTATAAGTACAATAAAAGAAAACTCATATCTTTCTTTAAAAATCCTTTGTTAAACGAATCTTGATGCCAATCTCTTTGCGCACGAAATTCACCCGGCGTCTACCTAAAATCTAAAATTTCAGAGAACAAAATCCCACAGTCGCAGCACGTCGTTTGATTCACAACGACAATAAAGGCGCCTTAGAGATATAAGAAAAATCGGAGATCTTCCTTTAAAAAAAAGAAAGAAAGAAAGAAAGAAAGAAATATATAACCCTTGCCCGCGAGAAGAGTAGTCTGGCAGAAGAGGCATAAGAAAGGTAATAAATCAGCGGCGTTTCAGCGAACCATTAGCATAGAGTTAAAATAAGCCGGGCGCTCCCACGGCGACTTAATAAACTTTTCCCCTTTTCCGGCGCGTGCGCGTCGTCTTTATTAAAAACGTGCGCCGACGTCGCGGCGTCGCCTCCTCCTCCCCCGCAGCATCCTGCGCCGACCGACGGCGAAAGTCTAGTATTGGACAGGCCGATCACGCATTTTCCGCAAAAATAAACTGGCCGATCGGCTCCTGTTATTGTCTCCGTCGCTCTAATCATCGATGTACGCTCGTTGCGACACGACGGCTCGAGAGAGACAAAGAGAGAGAGAAAAAAGGGCATCTACAAGGGCCGCCCACTCGGCGAGCCGCTAATTGGGCATTGTCAGCGGTTCCCCGGTGTTTGCGCGTTATATGCGCGTGCGGGGATCATTGTTTGGCGGCGCTCAGGGTCCCTTTTTGAGCGCGAGGCGCATATACGTGACACGCGCCGGGGCAGCCTCTCTCGCTCTTTCCCTCTGCACCGGCGCTCGGGCTTATGTGGGTCGACCGAGAGAAGCATTCGAATTTCGAATTGCCGTGCAATTTCGCGCGTAGTTTGATTACGCGAATTAGCCGCGAGAGAGAGAGAGAGAGAGAGAGAGAGAGAGAGAGAGAGAGAGAGAGAGAGAAGGTTGGAAGAGGCGAGAGAGCTGAGGGCCGTGAAGCGCGCGACGACGTACTTTGCGTGGGAATTTTGCGTTCGTTTGACGACGAGAAATATCCTGCGGATTATGGTCTACTGAGGAGAGTCGCAGCCATGAATTTTACGCCGGCGAAGGGGGGAAAATTGAGCGCGAACGCTCGGCAAATTGCGCACGCTTAACTTATACTGTAAACATTTTATGCAGTAAACCAATTTTATGCTTAATAATCCGGTAATAATTCTCGCCTTTGTTCAGCCACGTTAAAATGTCATTTAACGATTGCCCTTTCTGTTAAATGTTATTGTATATGCGTATGTTTTTTAAATGTATATTTCTGTTAAATGTTATTGTATTTAATGTTATTTATATAATCAGTTTTCTCTTCTTTTTCAAGAATTGGGAAGAATAGTGAAAAATTCCATTATATCCGTCTGATAGAATATTGAAAAATAATCGACACGTATTTTT
>JAWWEN010052363.1:0-10828 GCA_035582955.1 Sycophila texana | reverse complement strand
TCTAGTGTGCGCCATATGTTACTAGAAAATCTAGTAACTTTCTAGTAACTGTTACTATATTTTTTTCTCAGTGTGACGAATGAAGTGAGCATAAATAAAAACCTGGCTCGCTGAAGAGCATCGCCGTCGGCCTCGGCCTTGGGGTTGCCCCTTGGCTCGTCGCAGGGCGCGTAGGCGGTCTCGGTCATGGTGAGCGTGAGCTCGGCGGTGGCGGCGAGGTGTCGGCGGGCCGGCCTCGCCGCGGCGACTAGCGGCTGCACGTGATTGTTGCGCCGGCTGCGCCTCGGGCGCCTGCGCGCCACCAGCCAGCTGGCCGAGCGGGGCCTGCGCCTGAGGCGCAAGCCCGCCTGCGGCGCCGGCGGCCCGTCGAGGGAGACGGAGCGGGAGACCGGCGCCGGCGGCGCCGGGAAACGCGGCACCTCCATGCGCCGCCCGGAGCACTTCCTCAGGTACGCATCCTCCGCTGCGAGGCTCGGATGGTACTGGAAATTGAAGAAAGAAATTTTTTATTTTTTTTTTTTTAATGTTTTTTGAAGAGGTTTTGTTTTATAGTAGGGTTTTTTTTTGTGTATGATGGAGTGGGTGTGGAAGTGTATTGGCGTGTGAGTGGGATACAAGTATCTGAAGAAGTAGTAGTGATGGTTGGGAGTAATGATAATTAAATTGGGTTAATGTGGTACTGGAAAAACGAAAAGGATAGCGTTGTTTTTTTTTAATGATTTTTGTGGTTGTTTTATAGTAATGGATTTTTTGTATGTGTGAAGTGGGCGTGGAGAAATGTATTTGACTGTAAAGTAGTAGTGATTGTTTAAAAAATAATGGTAAGAATGAAAACAGTGGGAATATTTTTCTTTTGGTAATTTTTTAGGTAGTTAACAAATTTTCGATCATTAATTACATGGGCATAAAAATGTAGAGATCCTTATAAGATTATTAGACTGTGATTATTTATTTATTTATCTATTGATTAATTTAGCCGATTAAACAGTCCTCGTGTGGGATAAGTTAAATGAAGTCATCTTAAACTCTAACAAACAAATAAATGTTATTCGAAAAAATATTAAATAAAATTGAAAATAAAAGTTAAATTTCAGAAACTAAACAGAATAAAATTAGTTTTCATTTAGCTGCGTTTTCTTTTGGCCACATTTTCCAAATATCAGAAAACATTTGATTCTTAATAATTGTATTTTCTAACTAAGATTTGTATTGAAATTTTTAAGATTTATACTTATGATTTTTTTCGTTAATTTTTTCTTTTCTTTTTAGCTGTTCGATATAATAATTTTGTGTCTTAGTTTTTGTGATCGATTTACGGAAGGGAGTAACCAAGGATGAATTTTTGTTAATGTTAATATTATCGATCGATGTAAATCATGGAAATAAAGAATGAAGGTGTACTTCGTTACTATACAGATCAAGTGATTGTATAGGTCAGTCTAGTGATTTAATTTTTAAGTAAAATTTGCCAATTTCACTTAAAATAGTTTAATTTTTAAAGCTTTGATCAATCAATACAAAACATTATTGCGTCTTTGACCAAAGTTAAGTAAATAAAAAAGTATTTACCGTTATACGTTATTAAGTTAAGTGATGTTAAACGTCAAGTTTGTTTACTTTTTACGTTTTAGACGTACTCTTCAAGAATAAATTATAAAAATTTCTGTTTGCAATAACAACTAATTACACTTTTACTATATCGTTTGCCCTCGCTATTAACATCTTTAAAAACAATTTTCCTTCGAATACACTAACACTTAAACATTTTTCAAACCAAAAAGTGGGAGCATCTTTCTCGTCGTACAATGCGGCCAGAATAATATACATAACAGTAAAACTTTACATCAATTTTTCGCCACCAAGGACTTTAAATAATAGATTCGCAATCGATAAAACTCAAGCGGGGAAATCTTCCACTTGCGGGTGTGCACTTAATTTTATTCTTTTTCTTTTTTGTTGTTGTAATTCCGATGACTCCGTACAACAAGTGAATAAATCAAGCACATCGATCCGTTCATTAATTTAAACGCGCCTGTTAGCATTCGCACTTATATTCTTATGCAACACAGTTTTTCTTCGCCGATCCAGTTGCCACATTTTCAGCGCGCAACTATCCGATCGAGTCCAATTCACTTCACCGATTCGAGCTCGACTCCTAACAATGAGCTTTGCATTGCAAAAAAAAAGTAAATAAAAAAACAGACGAAGGATATACAGTTAACAAATGGAGCCGCCGGCAGTGAGCTACGGGGAAAAAAGTACATGAGCTTCCCACGAATATTTATATTTATAAGACTTTTAAAAAGACGGGCGAATTTCTGGGAACGTCAGTTTGCCGTCAGCATCGCGAGCTCACCAACCGACCGGTAAAGAAAACGCTACTTCCGAGGAAGTCGAGTATTAATAACGCGTTACCTCAATGGCCAGCATTGCGATCTTGTTTTTCCTTTCTTTTTTTCTTCCCGCTACGGTCACAGCGGCTCACATCGTATTTTTAAACACTGCGCGAATCCACCCACACCTTCTCCATTCACAAGGCTTTTTCACGATTCCAAGAAACTTGAGACACAGCGTTACTGTTTTTTTCTTTTTTTTTTTTAGGGTTTTTTTTTTGCGTGTGTGTTTTTTTTTTGGTTGCGGTACTTTTTATTCGCGTCTCGGTGATTTCTTGAGAAACGAGAGTCGAAATAAGGTTGACCGGCGGCGGCGTTGCGGATCGAAGACGGCCGGACGCTCCGAAGGCGCGGAGTCGCGGCTGGCAGTGGCAATGACACTGACACGCGGCTTTACGCGCGCGCCTTTCCCCCCGGTAGACAGCGTTGAACTTATCGCGCGCCGAGTGGCTTCGTCTTCGATCGCAGAACCGTGTGATTTTTTTTTTTTATTTTAACTTTACGAGATTTTTTTTATGTTTATCGATTAAAAGAAATTTTTTTAAAGGTTTTATTTGTTTTATTTTTATATTTTATACATTTACAATTAGTCGTTTGACGAAGAATAAGATCGCTGGCGAAAAATTATCCAAGAATTGATCAGATAATATGATAAATTGTCTGGTGATTCGTTATTTATGATGAAAATTCTGATTAAAAACATTGTTTCCCTTATAAAAGAAATACTATTAAAAAACTATTTTTATAAATATAAAACAATTGCATAAATTGCTGACAGACTACTGATAAATTCCTATTGGTAGTTTATCCGAAAAGGCATGTCTTGCCGTACTTGGCTGTTACTACTGAAAAGTATTCGTAAAGTAAAATCAGTTCGAAAGGTTGCAGGTCGAATTATTTTTCTATAACTATTGAGCACATAATAAACTAATGAAGAAACTATTAACCAAATGATTCCTGCCAGATATTCAGATAATTTTACCAACGT
This sequence comes from Sycophila texana, assembly GCA_035582955.1. NCBI lineage: Eukaryota > Metazoa > Arthropoda > Insecta > Hymenoptera > Eurytomidae > Sycophila > Sycophila texana. The sequence continues at coordinate 7,447 of JAWWEN010052363.1, read as the reverse complement.
ATGATTAAAATGTCTGTTCAGTAAGTAATCAGAAGTATGAACCTGTCAAAAAAAATCGTTAATTTATTACAAGGAAAAAAATGCAAAATAAAATAATACATCAAATATAATATCCAAAATATGAATTGCAGTAACTTTTTATGTATACTCTCAGAAGGATCAATAACTTTTACAATCGAATGTTCAGGAAAATAATTATTTTTTGTCGATTATATAGTCCTACCTAAAATGGTTTTATATTTATTCGCCAAGAAGAATATTTTGGACGGATTAAATACGACTAAAATAAATTATGCAATTTTTACTGTTTTATAGAGGAGTGTTTAGTATATTCTACTAGCATAATTCGCTCTTTGAGGTTTTGAAATGTTTATTTTTTTTGAGGATTAAAGTAGATTAATTTCGAGAAGTAAAAGAATATACTGTGTGGAGTAACTTTTTACGAATGCATGAATAATCAAAGCTTCAATTTTTCAACGTAGATTAAAAAAGTGTTCTTACCTATACTTTTTTTGGAATGCAATAAAATCTGCGCGAATTATTTGTTGCCGCGATGTGTGCGGATAGCTTCCGCCAGGCGCAGCGGATATACCGCCGTGCCGCAACTAATTTTTAACGAAGAGATGCGCGAAAACGATAAGATAGGCAAGTCGTAAAATAAATTAATTTCCTTGTTCGGCTCCTCGAAGGATACATAGACTTTTTTTTTTATCGACGGTTCTCGGCCAGTTTTATACATTTGTAATGAGTTAATGTGAAAAAGTGGCAACTTTTATTTTGAAAATTTTTATTCAGTCGTAAAGCCGAGATACTAAATCAAACGTAATCTGCTGGAGTGATAAGAAAAACGAGACTAATTTACTTTATTACTTATAAGATAATTTTGTACTTTTAAATTTCCACGTCATCTTCAAACATTTAGATAAAATTTAATTTACATCGATTAAATGGCGCGTAAAGCGAGTATTGGCTAAATATTTTAGTCACCTTTTTTTTAGTATATACTTAAAAATTTCCAATTATCGTTTACTGTCGCTTTAGAAGAATATTTTGAATACACAGTTTAAATGTTGATTATTATATTCAAAATTCTAGTGGATAGAACTATAATTTGTTTAGACTCTGTTATACTCGTCTAAGCAATGTTAATAAATAATATAAATAATAAATAACTTTTTTGACTAATGTTTACGTTTATGACTAACAAAGATGCTGCAAGTTGAAATTTATGCGCAATGTCAAGATTCCATATTACACAGATTTATACTATTTTTTGATGTCACTGTCTAAATAAATGTCAACTGACAATATTTATGTTAAAAAAAAAAAAAATTTATTTTCAAAAAGAAAAAAAGAAAAATTGTTTGTTCTTCAATACTCCATCACTCATAAATGCTCAAAACATAAAATTTGTGTATGACGTCGCGATTTTTTATTGCGCTGTAGATATTCATTATCATTCTACGACGACGTTACTATTTTAACAAATTTCAACTCGAGAAACACTTAAATTAAAGGAAATATCGAAAAAGAAAAAAGAAAAAATCGTTTACCTTTCAATACTTAATCAGTCCCGCAGTTCCACCAACAACAATTTGACTATTAAAAAAAAAATCGAGATCTGCCGGTATAAAAGGTGAAAGATAACTGTAATGAAAAGCAGGCGCACGAGGTGTTCGCATGCCCCAAAAATCGCGCCTAATGAAATGAAATGAAATGAAAAAAAGAAATCGAGGGCAACACTCGCCGAAATGCCAATCTGACGTTCACCGCGTCATCGCTGAAACTCGCGTGCGCGGCGCTTCCAGCGAGAGGCGCACTATTTTCGTCGCATGCATTAATTAGCGACGAGCTCCATCGGCGAACGCGTGTCGACATCGCCGCAGAGGCGTTTATGCGACTCGCGCCAAAATCCATCTCCCCACCCGTGCACTCGCGCCGAGAGTTACGCGCTCGGCGCTTCGAGCTGGAAATTTTTAGAATTGCGACGTGTACATACATATAAAACACTGTAAAAAATTTTAAATTTGTAAAATTATTACGTTGATTGTGAATAATTAACGTAGCCTACATAATCAAATGGAATTTTACAAATATCGACGTGGAGAATTTGCAAGGCATGATAGCGATTATACAAATGGTCTAGTCAAAGCAAATTTAGTGCAAATTTCATGTAGTAAATGTAATACATTATTATACTCTTATTAATAAATTTAGTACATGATTTGTTATTGGTTATTGTTATTTATGCAGTTGGTAAAATTTTCGTCGAAAATTTTGCAATGATAATTATTGTTAATTCAATTTTTTTTCAGCTCTCGGTACTGTAATTAGTCTCTTTTTAGTTATAGTGTTTTTTATTTTTATTTCTTTTTACTGTGACAATTGTAAATTTTTAATATGTAAAGTAGAAAAATTACAACATTGAGTAACACGACCTACATTGAATGCAGTAAATTTAAAATACGGGTAGCGACTTTACAAACGGCATAGTAAAAGTATAACTACTCTTAATAGTAAATTTATTATTAGTACTCGATGTGGGTAATAATGCGACCTACATAAAATGTAGATTATTTACTGGGCTGTTTGTAAAATTTCTATGGTTAGCGTAAAATCTTGCTTGTTTTACGTTACGCAATGAAGATTTTACTTCATTTACTACTGTAATTCTCAACGTAATACAATGCTAATGTATAATCGCAATACACACTTGTAATTTTTATTTGCTTTTTTACCGTGTGACAGAGGATTTTCTTGCTATATGTGAAATTTTGTTTAATGATTTTATATTTATTTAAAATAATAATTAAATTCTTTTATTAAATCATTCTGCGTATTGCACTAATGTTTTACTTGGAGTGAGTTTATTTATTTAGTTATGTAAATATTTTGTTATTTTAAGTATTTAAATTTGCAGAAAAGGTTATACGTAACATAAGCCCTACATAAGTTTATATAAAAATATTTAGAATTAATATATAAACAACGTGGAACAATAGCGACTAGGAGTTTTTTAATTTAATAATAAATGAGCACAATGAATAAATAAAAAAATTAATAAACTTGGTAAATGACGAAAAAAAAGTCGCAATGTTTCCTGGTTATTTTTACTAAATAGGTCACTTATTCGAAAATATAGAATCTAATGGCACACCGTGATTTAATTATAATTTGCAGAGCTTTTGTGGAAAAATATGTAGCTTCTCGAAGAGCAAACAACTTATTCTATTTAAGGACGGAAAGTCAATCGTTTGACAGTAAGTGGAGCGAATAATTTGACTTTTGGAATTATTCATCAACTAGAAATGTGTAAATGTTTATCCAATGTATTTCACTAAACATTGCATTATCGATCATCGAATAATCGAAAGTGCCATTTTCAACGAGAAGCTGCAGTTTTCAAATTATTGTTTTATTTAATTCAACTTCGATGTGTTTTACTTACCAGGAGAGTGTCAAACCTATGCATCAACGATTTGGATTAATCTTTCGAATTCTTTGCTAATAGTGAAACAAAAGTAAATTCTTTAATTTAAAATAAATCAAATCAATAATTAAATTTAATTTAATTGGATTAAATCGTACCCAATATTAAAAGTTTTATTTTGTTGCAATTCTTTAGGTACAGACAAAACGTTAAAATAAACAATTATTTTACACACGAAGAGAAGAGGTCTATTAAAAATTACAATAGTCTATTCTAATGTCTTCACACATTGACATTTTTTAATAAATACAGTAGTTTTTTTTTTTTTTTAAAGTTACATAAGTTCTGCCACACAATTTTTTAGATTTATAATAAGTTTTACAATTATAGTTAACCATTATTATTTTTTCAATGATGTCAGTCTCTAAGAACACTAAAATTGACTATAATTGCAGCTTTTTTTAGAATAAAGCACCGTAAGATTACGTTAAAGGACTGCCGCTAAAGATAGTTTTATTATTATCCAGTACAAGAAAACAATTTCAACAATTGATAAGAATTACGAAACAGCAATGCAAAAATAACGCAGAAGCATCGAAATTTTGTCAATGTTAATAGAACTTTTTACGAGACTACTATTGGCTCCAAGATTTTTAAGTGCTTATAAAGTTATAATATTTTTCTGATAATTTCACAAAATATCATTTAATTAAATCGGTGGCTCGAAGATGCGACGCTTTGCTGGTTAATTACGCACATCGCGTCAAACGGTCATTAATAAAACGCAAGAAATGACGCGTTTTATGTCGTCGTTGAGGAAAAGCAATCCGTAAGCCGCGTTAAATGTCATCACGCACGAATCGTCCCAAAGAGAAATAAACTGGTATTTTCCTGCCGCTCACTTGGCCGCGTTAATTCCGACAATGAATATCAAACGGCGTACACGTGGCTTTTGCAATTGCATATCTCCGTACTATAACCCGGAATAAATCTTCTATATACCGATCCCAGCACTCCGAGCCAAATGTTTTGGCACGAAATTCAACTTTGATGACTACTCAACGTCCCCGAAAAAAAAAAAGATTATCTTTATTCTCTAATGAAGATAATAAGAAAATACTGTAACGATTTTCAATGCATAATATATCATGGGATTTGCCTACTGACTGAAGGAAGAAGTTAGTTGAAAAATTCTGAACATACGCTGAAAAAAAGTATTGTAAAAATTACTATTAGTCTGTACTTTCAGATAAAAACATTAACATACTCTACAGAATAAAATTTGCCATGAATATACAGTAAAGCAATGTATAAGAATTAGAAATAATATTTACGAAAATTTTTTATGTTTATCGATTAAAAAAAATTTTTTTAAAGGTTTTATTTTTATATTTTATATATTTATAATTAGTCGTTTGACGAAGAATAAGATCGCTGGCGAAAAATTATCCAAGAATTGATCAGATAATATGATTAATTGTCTGGCGATTCGTCAATTTATGATGAAAATTCTGATTAAAAACATTGTTTCCCTTATAACAATAAACTATTAAAAAAAACTGTTTTTATAAATATAAAACGATTATATATATTGCTGACAGACTATTGATAAATTACTGATTAGTTACATCATTCCTATTGGCAGCTTATCCGAAAACGCATGTCTTGCCGTACTTGGCTGTTACTACTGAAATTTAGTATTCGTAAAGTAAAATCAATAGATGTATAGAAAATAATTAAATTAAAATAAAACTGTCAAAAGTGGAAAAAAAAAGAAAATAAATTATTAAAAAACAAGAGAATCTTAAGGTCCAGTCTCTAATTTTTGCAATACTTGCAATTGTTTACGCACAGCCTTCTGCTTTATAATATATAAGAATTCATAGGCTAATATTTCTATTTTTATGTGTTTTGTTTCCTTAACAGAAGTAAAAGTTTTTGGAACTCCTTGCCTAGTAGTGTAAACATCTATTAGTTCTATTGGGCCGTTTAAAAACTCGTTGGGATCACTCACATTAAGATTTTAAGTTTAATTTTAAGATTATAGTAGCTTATTAGTTAAAGATTATTTTTACGTTGCTTCTATAGATTGTACTTAAGGACTACGCAGTCCGTGGAAATATTTAAATAAATGAAATGAATAAATAAATAAAAAATACTTTTTTCTCACTGTACACAGAAAAAAATGAATATAACATAATAAAACAATACTGTAAACTCACGCTCTCACTCCTCGCCGCCTCTCATCTCCTTATCTATTCTTCTCGTCGCAATCTCCTCTTCAGAAGGTATACTCAAAGCAAGATGTAGTACCCAAATATCAGTCATTTAAGTGTACATATACATAAAAGTATACGAAGTATATACAAGTATAAGTCAAAGAATCGCACGTGTCAACGCGAATTTCAAGGCCGCGTGCCGCGCACTCATATCTCGCAATCTTATTTCACCGTCGCAATCTTCTCTTCAGAAGGTACTCAAAGCAAGATGTATACAAACATCCGTACTCATCTAAGCACCCAAATATCAGTCCAGTCAAGTACTTATACATACACATAAATACGTATACATATATACATAAATGTGTCCAACGTATATATACATATATACAAGTAAAAGTCAAAGAACCGCGCGTGTCAGCGTGAATCCGAAGGCCGCGTGTCGCGCACTTATCTGGCAGCCGGCGGAGAGTGCAGCGGGCGGTTCTTCCGCGCGGCGGGAGAGAGGCAGAGAGCGCGACTCCGCGGCGTGCACTCGGCGCGGCAGCATATCGAGGCGGGGAGCCGCTGCCGCGCCGCCGCAGCTCGAGCCCCACTATAATTAGCCCTGGCCTTATAATCGATGATGAACCTCGGCGGGGCGTATCGCGGCCCGCGATCTCTCTCCTCACGTGCCGAGCGCGCTACTACTGTATACACACGCCCGCTCCCCTGTGCACATCGCGTCGGCGGCCCCCTTTAAAAATAGACGGCCGACGCCGACGAATTTGCATCGGAGGTGCTCTTGGTTCCTTCTTATATCGGCCGGTGGTGGGCGAATCGCGGTTCGGGGTTGGCGGGGGCCATTCGAGCGGAGGGTTGGATTTTTTTTTTATTTTTTATTTTTCTTGCAGATACTCTTATGTGGATTGTAATGGGGGATGGTATGGTGATTTGGATGTATACCAATGTACTTCACTAGGAAGTTTTTAGTGGTGATTTTGGCGAGACATGGACTTTTTATCACGCGTGTGGAACAACACCAGCCAATGACGTGCGAGCGTACAAATAATTACCAGGCAATGAAAGGAAAGAACATATGAGCATCAATTGCTTAAAATGCATATCTTAAGGGGGGTTGGTCCCTTCAATTGAGATGGTGTAAAATCATCTGAAAAGTAAAATAATGTAAAATATGTTGTGTTTAAGATATTATTAGAGCTAGGGGCATAGCGGGCATTGTTTACATTTGTTGTGAAAAACGCTTATTAACAAGTTTCATATAAATTAAAGCATTTGTATTGTTGCATTGCAGTATTGCTATATATTTTTTTGTAGTACGCCCAAAAGTTATTAGTATATTGAAAAATTTATCTTCAAACGAACATTTGATAGAAAAATATGTGTTTTTGAAATTGAAAATATTTATCGATAAAAGTCTGCTGAACTGGATATTACTATTTGTATAGTATACAATATATAAGATAAAACATTTAACGCAATGAAGAAGAAAAATAGACATAGTCATCCGCGACAATTGTAATAATACTTCTGATAGTAAACGAAATACCGTATAAAATTTGTAACGTTTTGTACTTAAATAACATAAAAACGCTACTGCCTACTGACAAGTAAAAAATGCAATTATTGTGAGTTTTTATAACAACATGATTTTCAAAATGTTCAATACTTAATTTATGAATATATAATTGCAATATAATTAAAACAAAGTATATTAAAATTTAACAAAACCTAGGCCCAGAGACTCCAAAGCAGATACTCTAAATGTTGCACTCTTTTCAATGTAATATAAAACATA
>JAWWEN010052362.1:0-10831 GCA_035582955.1 Sycophila texana | reverse complement strand
CTATATCTGCTAAATAAAGGCCTATGGGATTAAACTAATGGTGGTTTCTTTCATTATTTGCTACTAGAAAACAGTATTATCCAGAGGTTCATCCAAATCGTGTGACACTCTCCTGTTAGTACTATTACAAGTTGACAATGAAATTTCAGACCCATTATATAAAAATGTGGGAGTACGCAGTTGAAAAAAACGAAAAGAAAAAGGAGTAAAGGAAAAAAGAAAAGAAAATCAGTATTTTAATTTATCTTGAAAAGTATTATTTGTGGACAAGTTTAATAAAAAGTCAAGTTGTAAAAACTACGTAATTTAACATCTTTTTTCAGATACTATAATATTAGTCGCCGCTCCTAACGAAGAAAAGCACATTTCAATTTACCGACGAAGAAAAGCACATTTCACGCTCTCCGCGAAGAAAAGCACATTTCTCGAGATTACAGTGAAAAAAAGTACATTTCGTGAGCTTCTCCCTTGCACAGCAAACATTGTTAGGCCCACACTTCTTCGCGGCAAAATTCCGAAAAGTGCTTTTCTTCGTGGCAAATTTGAATTATGCTTTTCTTCGTCGGAAAAAAGTGAAATTTGCTTTTCTTCGACGGGAAGAAATGAAATGTGCTTTTCTTCGTTAGGAACGACGTATTGATAGAAATGTATGAATAAAATGGTTTTTGCTCCAAAAAGCGTTCCTTTTAGCCGATTAAGTTATAAATATTTGATTTTCGGAAAAAAATGTTAAATACAAAAGTTGTAATGCAATAAAAACGTAGCTTTTTTCTTTCTAAAATTTTTATATTCAAAAAAATATGAAACTTTTTTGCGTGTAACATTTTTTTCTGCAATTAAGTCAAAACAAATAATGACTACTGATTTTCGCTTATAAAAAGTCGTTTTATAATAAACGAGTCGAGAAGTAACATGTGTCACACATATTGAACATTAGCTTTTGCAAAATGCTAATTTAACACATACATGAAATGTTAAAAATAAATAAAATTCAATTGTACTTTTACAATAAAGAGTGAGCGCGAATTACATTTCCTTGGATGGCGAAGCGATTTTAACGAACTATTTTTCGACGATGATAATTACAGCTTTGCAGTGGTAGGAGTTGAAAGTTTTATTTCTGATTAAAACTAATCTTATAATTATTATTCAATTTATGATGCAATCCACCATCAGGCCTACCTGCAGGTAAATACTTTTACTTCCACAAGAATTACTATTGATATAGTAATATAAATTCTCCCAATTTTACAACTATATCTCGGTTTAATAAATAAATAATTAATTGGTAACAAACAATGGTCTAGTATTCTCACAAAAAACTTTCAAGAGCTTTATTTTTATAAAGACATAATTTATTCCATCCTGTACATTGTAGCAAAAATAAATAATTAAACATTGGTCTCATCATTCAATTATAAAATGCACTATGTCAAAAAGTGCCATTCATTAAAGAGTTATTTACACCATTTTGGAATGTCTTTCAATTCATCCGAGAATTAATTTTATGACAATTGTTACTATGTTGAAAAATATTAGTGGAACTGAAAAAGATAAAATTATACGTACATTTATTCTACAATTTAGTATGTTATATTATATTATATTCATATAATATTGTTCAATGTGAATATTACAAGTTATTAACTAAAATACTTACTTCTAACGACTGTTCTTATGGCTCGAATCAAGTTCAAAATTTGTGATTTTATAGTTGGTGGTTCTCCAAATCCTTGAATACTTTGATTAGCTCCCCAACCATCTAAATATTATAATATTACAATTTATTATTTTACAATTTACTATGTACAATCTTTTTCTTTGAATATTTTTTATAAGCTTATTTAAGGTTTCTTAAAATTGTAAATAATCACTGCCAAATTACTGCTTAAAATGCATAAATTGTAATAAATAAATTATTATCCATGATTACTAAATAAAAACAAAAAACATAACCTTCAAATTCGTACAATTTTTTTCTATTTAAGCTCTTTCAATATAATAATAAAATATTTGATTGAAATTAATTGTTGCACTTACATTTCATAAGAAATCTTTCTTCGTGCAAAATACAAACTGCATTTAAAACCAAAAGAGTGGCTTCATAAAGTGTCCACAGTGTAAAAGCCATGATGGCACATATGTGTTCCTAAATTTATGCAGCCATTCATCTTTATAGTTTTGAACACCAATCAGAGTTGGTACTACTGATTAGGCGCGATCTCAACAAGTGTTTGAAATAGATATTCATTTTATTATTTTATTATTGTCATGTTCAAAACTTAACTAAATGCTTTAATCGAACAACGATACAGATGAATAATTGAATAGTTAATAAAAAGTTTTAACAGATTTCTTTTTATGTTGTCGTAAAATGCTTTTGTTTTATTTACTTTTAAATTTTGTTTGTTTGTTTGTTTTTTAACAATTTTTATAGGTGTCGAGGCGTTAGAGAAGTTGTTAACTTTACCTTAATTCTAACTTCAATATTTTTGAGCGTAAAGTGAATTTCTGCCTTCGTACTTTCATTTTTTATGTAAAAAAACATTTCTTTTAATAACAAATAACCATGACCATGATCTGTAGCTCTGATTATTTCCAGAAAACTTTATACTATTATTTCTTCTTGTCAGAATTTTATTAAGCTCAATATTGACTACAAAGAAAAATCGTTCAAAATTAAAATCCATCAAAATGTGCAACTCTAAAAGCATAAAAATTCCAGAAAAGTGACAGTCAAGAAACGTATCAGCGGTCAAACGTCAAAGCTGAAAGCATGACAAAGATAAAGGCGGCGCTGTGTCCGGCGTGGAAAATTCAAAAATTCAAAAACGGGGGGCTTATGCCTTATACCTATATGATATGGAGCACGACCGGCACGTTCCAGGAGATTAGGAGAAGCCGCGGTAGCGAGGCCACTGACCGCGAAATTGAACTTTTTTTTCCCCTATTATCCAGCGCGAAGGCTCAACGGCTCGAGGAGACACACACACACACACACACACACACACACACACACACACACACACACACACACACGCGCGCGCGCGCGCACACACACACACACAACCTCACCGGGAGGAAGTGGCTATTTTCCCGTGGCGCAGGGCCTTCGGCGAAATAGTCTCTCTTGCGTGCCATAAACGCCTTGGGAGTCGGGCGGCGCCGAAATCCAAGGCGGAGTCCGGAGAGATAAGGTTAGCGCGCGAAACGAAACTGCAGCCCCCTGCCCCTGTCAATACGGAGATCGCGAGCGTCGCACGGGAATCATGCTCGTCTATCGAAAAATGGCGACTGCTGCTTAATCACCGATCCCGCAGGTAAATTTATTCACTTCGACTTCTGCGCGATGCTTTACATTCGCTTCTGTTTACGCTTTTGCTGCTAATACGCATCTGCCGCACGCTTTAACCTCACTTTTTTTTTTCGTTTCTCTATGGGCATTACGCTTTTCGCATTTCCCTTGCATTCCAAAGATTACTCTACCTTCTATACAGAGTTGTTTACTTTGATCTGAAAATGAGAGTACAAAATAATTCGAATGTTACGGATGTTTACCTTGATAGTTGATTATTAACTTTTAAACGACTGACATGATTAAAGAAAGTAGTTCGAAAGTAATTCGATTTTAATTAGAATTATGCTAGATTTAAACAAATCAATGTCCTTGTAAATTTTTAGAGTAATTAAAAAATGTTAAAAATGGAGTTTAATTTTTCATTGCTTTAATCTTTTTTACAGGAAGTCAATTGGACCTTGTTAAAAAATTAAGAAACCTTAAATAAAATGTTTAGCTGTAAAAAGTTGTAAATATATTAACTTAAACAAAATAAACATGGGATCGTGAAAAACCATGTGAAATAGACAAATATGAAAATGAATTTTTTTTATTTTTTTTAACTAGTTGGTAATGAAAGTTGATTATATACTGAGTTGATAAGTTTCATTTTGCTTAGCAAAATATCTTAATACTTCAATAAGTACTAAATAGTGACTATGTATCAGTCTACTTTTTCACCTCACACAATGGTGCACGTCGTGGGTAATTACCAGTCCAATGGACAATTTCTTTCTGTACCAAATCATGCATTTTATGCAAGTAGTCCAAATAACATGCATCAAGAATATATCCACTTTAATCGCAATGCTTCACATAATAGACAACGTGTTACACAGGTATATAATGCATTCTAAAAATTAAATATTGTATATTTCTATGCAGTATTTAAAATATATTATAATTTTTTATGTTTGTCTTATACTGTTACAGCAAAGATCCTATCCAGTGGAATTGTTACATCGTTATAATTTGGAAGCACAAAGTTCCAATTACTCTGTGCACAATGGTGGAACCAATTCAACTTGGGCTCAGCAAATTAATTCTCCAAATAGTGCACCATCAACTCCACATCGGACAACAAATGGTCTACCAATTACTCCTGTACAACCACGAATAAATTATAGGCCAATGAGTGCGGGATCTGTCAGAAAAAATAATTGGAACAATAGTAACAAATTAGGAAAGAGGCACTCTTTTCAAGATCTGCCTTTACTCAGGGAGTCATGTAATAACAGTGATAGTGGTTTTAGTTCTCGATCACCCACGCCCAATAAATATTATAAAGGTGGTAACCAAACAGAAAGCTCAGATGATAGAGATTCTTTGCCTTCTACATCTGATCTAAGGTAAATATTGGTCAGTTTTATTAACTGATCTTGTTTTAATAATTATCTTATTTCTAGAAATACTAAGCAAAATGGTAATTATCAAGGAAACTTAATCACCAGTTTATCAACAAGCAATTTATGTCAAGAGCAGCAGTCTTGTAATGAATTCAATGAAATGTTCCCTCGAGCCTTGGTTCAAAATTATCAAAATAGAAGAAAGTATCCTACAGGTCATTTTGAAAGTATTAATTTTCAAAGTAATACAGTTTATATTGAAGATAAAATATATTTTTTAACAATACTAAAATTTTACTTAAAGTGAGGACAAGCCCAACAACTCAGCGACCCCAAAGAGGCAAAAAATTCTCTGGAGCAATACTTTCTGATGTCAGTATTGGTCCAAAATACTACTACAGTCCAGTGGATAGATTTCTTGATAGATCACATCTTATTCAAGTAAAACAAAGGCCAAGTAATTTATTGACAGGCTCTATTTACGACAAATTGTCAAAGGCTATATGGGAAAAGTTTGAGCAGAATCAACTACCTCAAAGTACTTTTTGCCATAAAATGTATTTATGGAGGTATCTCTTTTTTTTTATTAAGGTAAATATTTTTTATGGTTATTATTATTTTTAAATATTTTGCTTTACTTATCCTACTTTACTTTATTTCAGTCAAAATTTCCTCAATACGGACTGTTTATGGTAGGCTCTACATTGAATGGCTTTGGATCTAATGTTAGTGATGTTGACATGTGCCTTTTAGTTAGAGATACTGCTGTGGATCAAAGAAGTGAAGCTATTTATCGTTTAGGACAAATCATGGGTTGTCTGAAGAGAAGTGGTCAGTTAAAATAAATTTTTCATTGCACAGAACCACAATATTTTATTTACGGAACTTCAAAATTAGACTAGATTTCTTAAATGATTTTTGTTTTACTAGATTTAAATCCACCAACAATTTTGTCCTATCATGTCAATTTTTTCTACAGAAATAGTTTACAAAGTGGGAGCAAATGTGCTATCAAATCTCTTGTTAGATTATCAATTGTTTAATATAAACATTTATTTTATGGAAAAATCTAACTAAAAAAATGTTTAATTATTATAATAACAATTTTGTGGTTTTGTGTTATTAATATTATTTAAATATTTTTATGTAATATCTAATATAAGTTATTATTTCAGATTATATCAGTCATTTAGAGTTGATACAAGCTAAGGTACCAATTTTAAAAATACGGGACAATGTTTACAATTTAGATGTGGATTTGAATTATAACAATGTAGTTGGTATTCGAAATACTCATCTACTGTACTGTTACTCTCAAAGTATATTTTTTTTATCTTTTTCAATTTTTAATTTTTACTTTTTAATGAAATACTTTTCTTTCTAGTCGATTGGAGAGTGCGACCATTAGTCTTGGTTGTTAAAATGTGGGCACAGTGTCAAAATATAAACAATGCAAGGCATATGACAATTTCCAGTTACTCCTTAGTTCTGATGGTGATTCACTTTCTGCAATGTAAAGCATTACAATTATTTACTTTCTTTTATTCACAAATTTATAAATAATTCTTCGATCTTTTAAAATTATTTTCTTTTTATAGGTGGAGTGACACCTGCAGTGTTACCTTGTCTTCACAGTCTCTTCAAGAATAAATTTCAGCCATTTTCCGATATACACAGTATTGATATTCATGAGGATTTAAACCTTCCAAACAATGTTCTGCAACCAAAAAATACTCAAACACTTGGAGAACTTTTAATAGAGTTTTTCAAGTATTATGATTTATTTGAGTACGTAGCTGAAAAAAAAATATTTATTAACATTTATTTAAAAAAAAAAAAACATTCTTGCTTGTAAATGTACAAGAATTAAATATGCTCTAACTAATAAAGCTATTCTTGCGTGTTTCAGTTATGATCAGTTTGCGATTTCAGTGCGTGTCGCTGACAAGATTCCGATCGAAACATGCAGGTATGTTCGATCATTCAAGAATGATCCTCATCAGTGGAAATATTTGTGTATAGAAGGTAATAACTGTGTAAGAGTAAAAATATCACTTAAAAAGTAAGAACTTTTTATAAAATATTTATTTTTAAAAATATTTATATTTCCAGAACCCTTTGATTTCACAAACACAGCCAGGTCTGTTTATGATCCATCGGTCTTTCAAATGATCAAGGATATTTTTAAACAGACCTATCAAAGACTGAAAAAGAGCAACAACTTAAGCAGTATCTTTATAAGATTAGAGAACAACAACGTGTGAAGAGATATTATGTGCCACTCGACAGTGGTAGCGGCGTTTGTAAACTTTATATATATAGAATTATTTATTTTATACAAAACTAAATCGAGGAAAAAAGCTTAAAAGAGACGAGCAATCTCAGACGTGTATAAAAAGAAAAAATGATTCGCTAAGAGTAAAAATGAAAAAAGAGCATTTGATACTATTGTATCGTTGTGCAGAATCAATGAAATAATTTCCTCGCCGAAGCTTTATTTTTGTTATGCATTTTTTGTATTATATTGTCGAAGAGCTTTATAAGAGACGGGAGAATTGTTTGTCACGAAAGGAAGATCAAATCTTAAACACGCGTCTTTTTTAAAATCGAAGAACATCCGCGGCGTGTGCAATACTAATGAACTTAATCGAGGTTTATTAACCAATGATTGTAAATGAGAAAGGGTAAATCTTTCATATAATTAGAATGAAGTTAAAAAAGAAATCAAATTGCTGTAAAAAACAACAAAAAAAAAAAAAAAAAAAACGTAAACTAAAAAAGCATCAATTGATCTGGAATTTTCATTTTGTACGTTAGGATTACGAGGTTCGCGAAAAAAAAAATTGAAAAAAATCATAAAAAAACTCTTATAATTTATAATAAAACAAACGATTTGCGATTGAATATAAGTATAGCTCGTGATTGTCTTTAGGCCGAGAATTCGAATTAATTTTCAAGTTACTTAAAAAAATAAAAAAAAAATAAAAAAATTTAAATTTTTTTCAAAACAAAATTAAAATTTATAAAAAATTTTAAAAAAATCATTTAGGTCTAATATATTTTATTAAAGCTATATACAATACGATAAATTAATTCATAAAAATTACTTAAATTAATTCATAAAAAATATTATTAATATTGCAGCTTTAAAAATAGTAAAAATTATATTTTGTCAACATATAGTCTCTTTTTGTAACTTTTTACAAGTGAAAAATTATAAAAAATGAGAAGATGTAGTTTCTTTGCAGATGTTTATTATTTAATTATAATTTAAACAAATAACAATAATTTCTAAATTTTTTGTTGCAATCAATTTTTGATGGATATACAAGAAAATACTTTACAATTATGCTGCAATAAACATTTAAATATTCTTAAACATCTGCATTATCTCATAACATAAGAATGAAATATTGTGTATGACTTACTTCAACAAAATTCAGAATAAGAAATAATTCAAATTTAAGGGTCAAAAATGGTTTATAGATTAAATATACGTTTTTTGTTGAAGTTATTGATGTTCTTAATATTTCATTAATATTTCATTAAGTAGTGTAACTGAACTGTTAAAAATTATTTAAAAATTCACAGAAAATTCAACGTATTTGTTTAAGTTGCATGTAACTATAAAGTTTTACACATATTCATAATCTTTCTAAAAAATTATATTTGCCAAAAATTGTCTAATTATTACTTGATACATTATTGTGATTTGTGAGTCTTAATAATTTTTTAAATGTTTCTGTTTGTTTAATTAGTACATGAATTGTGTAATTCGATGTAAAAATCTTCACAATGATGCAGCCATCAAAACAGTAATTAAAATAAAAAAAAATAAATTAATTTTCAATAGTTCAGTGGATTACTTTTACTCTAGCTCAAAGAGGTCACTAGCATTTGGCCATTCTTTGCAATGCTAGTTCTCTCATTTGTTACCCAGAGAGAAATAACAAATAATGCCGAAACCTGTGCGATAAAAAATCATTCCTTAAACGTCTTATAATATAATGAAAGAGCACAAGGCATTTATCATCAACAGATTATTTCCATATAAATAAAATCACATTTTTCATGAGAAACGCACAGGTAAATTAATATATTTTGTTCTCATTGATGTTTAAACATACTTTTGTAAGTTAAATAGTTAAAGTAAAAAAGTATCTGTGATCGCCTTGCCATAATTACATTTATATTTTCATAGTTTAAAAATTTTTCTCTTAAATGCAGAATTTTTTCTTGAATTAAAATACAACTTATTCAATAAAGGTGATATTCTATATACCAAGTTTTAATTTTATCAAGGTAAAGTAAAGGTTTAGTATTTGGAACATCAAAAATGTGCTAAAACCTTATGTTTTCGAATAAATGTAAAAAGATATTTTTTCACGATTATAATGTAAAACATTTATATGAACTAAAATTTCACCTTTATGTAAAAATAATGATTATAACATTCGTAAAAAATGTGTAAAATTTCTGTTAACTAATAAATTTCATTTATACAAACACAATATTCAAATATGAAATATTATTTTGTAATCACTCATAAGTATTCCTAGTTCTAATAAGTTGCTTAAAAAGAGGCAAACAAGTTTATTGCACCCTTTTTTTTTAATTTTAAATGGTAGAAGAATATATAACAATAACACATACCTTAAAAAGAAATATACTAGTTTATAACATGTAAATAAGAAACCTCTTCTCCGTTTAAATTTGATGTTATAAGAAATGTTAGTTTACATTTATAATGTTTTAAAAAGTTATATTTCTGTTCTACAAGGTATTATCTTTAGCATATTTAAAAAGGAATAAATTGCGTACATAAAATTAAAAAGAAAATAAAGAAAATTTAAATTTTAAACATTAACAGAAATTTATACGTGGAATTCATACTGAATTCACGCAGCGTTTTGGGTCAGATTTTAGTCTCGTTTGCATGTAGATTTCCATGTGGATTCCACATGGATTTTCAAGTGAATTCCGGTTCTATAGGTAATGCGGTTTGCATGGGTTTAAGATATGGATTTTCACATGAATTTTCATACGAGATCGATCTAAAATTCATACAAAATCCAGATGGAAATTAATTTAGGTTTCTTTTAATAACATCGAAAAAACAGTATTTTTTCAAACTTAATTCCCCAGTTTGAGTATTACTATCCAAATGGTGGTCCATGAATTAGTACTTTCAACTTCACCCTGCTGAAAAAGATCACATGCTAATCACGTGAAAATCACATGATAATCACATAAAAATCACATGATAATCACATGATAATCACATGATTTTTAAGAAAATATTTTTTTAAATTTTTTGAACTGAAAAATCGCGTGATAATCACGTGATCTACATGTGATAATCACGTGATTATCACTTGAAGATCACTTGAAGATCACATGAAAATCACATGAAAATCACATATGATTATCACTTGATTGTCACCGCAAAATATCACGTGATTATCAGGTGACAATCACGTGACAATCACGTGTCAATCACGTGTCAATCACGTGATCTGCACGTGAGAATCATGTAATTTTCACGTGATTAGCATGTGATCTTTTTCAGCAGGGTAGACTATACGAGTGAATATTTTTTAAATTTCAGAAAAACAAACATTTTTTTTACGGATATCTACAAAGAATTCACATAGAAATTCATGCTGCCTTTTCACCCGATTTTCGCATGAATGTCCTTATGAACAATGATTCTATATATACAACGGTTTTCAATCATCTGCTTGATCGTGCAGGGAAAATGTTTATACTTTTGTAGGGTATTACGCATCTAGAATTTGCCGTAGAAGTCAAAGGCGAGTTGACATTGTTTGCCGGTTTTTTAATTTTTTCGTAAAAGTTTGACTTTAGGCTCTATATTAAGGGCAAAAAAGTGCGAAAATCGTGCTTGGGCGATGAAAAATATACCCCTATTGAAAAATCTGACGTTACTTTTAAAATTAAAGTTGCACTATGGCTATAATTTCTTAAATACATATCGGTCTTAATTTTGGTGTTACCATCCTGATGGTACATCAGAAAATACATATTTTGAAACTATATGTGGGATCGAACGAGAAGCCCTGGGAGAACCCAGACGGGCCGCGAGGGGGAAAACCCAAGAGGGAAAACCCAAGCCGGGCCAAGGGGA
>JAWWEN010052361.1:0-10834 GCA_035582955.1 Sycophila texana | reverse complement strand
AACGTTGCCAGATCAAAGTACTACTTGAATAAAATTTTTTTTGACTAGCGTAGAATCTGTACAACCTCCTTAAAACAAGTAATGATTAGTTATGACTACTGAACTTTTTTCTCAGTGCATTAAATAAACAATTGACTAACTTTTTAGTATAGAAGTTGATGAAGAATTATAATGAAAAGTAGGAAATGAGAGTTAGATTGGCATTGAGGTTCTATTTAATATCAGATTATAAATGTGACGCGCGAAAGAAATCTAAGATACGAATCCAACGTATGATTAATTGACTGAGACAGTGAAGTGGTGTAGACGAGGTTTATTTTTAAGTTTTATCAATAAGTGAATCACGCTCGAAATGCACGCGCTTATATAACATTTTATAAAATATGGAATTTCAAATTTGAACTTTATTTATTTGTATATTTAAATCCTTTGATACTTTTGATACGTTTGTTACTAATACACAATATTAATGCAAAGTGACACATAAAAATAGATGTTCAAGTGTAATCTTAAAAAATTAACAATATTTTTTTTAAAGGATGATCTAACGAATACGAATTTCTTAAAATTATAAAGCGAAATTAAATTTAGAAATATCGCATGAAGGTATATTTCAGCGGCGCCACGATCAATCTAAATACAGAAGAGTAGTAAGATCAAAATGAAATACGTCTAAAATTATATTTATATTTATTTTGAAATGTTTTAGATCACCTATATCTTGAAGTGCATCGATAATTTCTTATTGCTACATTTTTGAATCTTAATTGTTCGAAGATTTCTTTTATATTATTTTTACTTTAGGTCTATAACAGTTACATAACAAGGAATGAGTTGTAATTCTTGTCTGGTAATGAATGTACCTAAGATAAAAAAATTTTTATAATTTTTATTAGCGATAATAAATAAAATCGAGCTACACGAGGTGGAACTAAATTCTGCAATATTGAAACCGACGCAGGAGAGTATTACGGTTATACACTCTACAGGCGCAGAAAAGTCAGGCGTTACAAGTTTTTCGAACCCAGTCTTACGATAATTAATTTTATGATGAGTTTCGTTTAAAGATAATTCTGAGTTAAATGCATTATTTGTTTATCAATAATAAACTTGCGCCCTTTCAACCCAAGTTTTATAATCATGAAGGCTGACAGTAGTTTTAACACGAAAAGAAATGTCGTTACAGAAACATTAGTTAAACACGCAATTCCAGAAGATTTAATGGAGCGGGTTAAAATAGTAAATCTAAGTAACACAAATTCGTATAAACTGCTCAGTATAATGAAGGTATACCGTGCGTTTTGAAGAAAAATAGGTACTGGAGATAATCTTACAGTTTACTGACTTTCTTGACTATACATTTAAACTTTTCGTTTAAAAATTGATTACGTCTCTTTGCTTTCAGCCGCTGGCAACCAGCTAAATTTCTATTTTCCCCGTGTAACTGCTCACCACTTTATCTTTTCTCGTCCGTCTAATGCGGGGCTGCAGGGGTCCGCTCGCCTCGCGCCTTGCCAAGCCACATGCGCTGCGTACACCCTTTCACTCGTCGCGAATCGAATTAGGCAAACTAATGGATATTCTAGCCGCGAGACGTCAACTCTCATCTCCGGAACGTTGCCGCCACCCTCTCGAGTCGGCAGCCGCGTCCGTAAACGCGGGCCACCTTAAGCCCATTGGCAAGGCCCTAATTAAAGCACGGCTCCTGCCTCTCGTGTCTCTGACCCCCTGCCATTTCTAGGAGCCTTGAGGATTAGCTGACTCGATTAGAACGTACCTAACTTTATGGCTCTCTCTCTGCGGTCGTCTCTCACTCTGTTGCCGTACTCTCACTTTCTGACTAGTGCTCTTGCTTGTCATCTGTTACGCGCTGTTAATTACAGGTTACTGCTGTGTACGTCATATGCGTCAAAATTAGCAACTGTTGCATCTTTCACTCTACTAATCTCGGGGAATTGGATGTGAGCACTTCGAATCCTTTTGGGAGGTCAATCGACAATTTAGATAATCGATTATGTATCACTTATGTATTGTGTGTCCACTTTTTGACGAGTATAGCATTGTTTAACAGTATTCAAAGACTATAGCACTGTTTAACAGTTTTGCAAGGCTGTAGCACTGTTTAACAATTTTCAAAGACTGTAGCACTGTTTAACAGTTACTAAAGACTACAGCACTATTTAACAGTTTTCAAAGACTATAGCACTGTTTAACAGTTTTCAAATACTATAGCACTGTTTAACAGTTTTCAAATACTATAGCACTGTTTAACAGTTTTCAAAGACTATAACACTGTTTAACAGTTTTCAAAACTATAGCAATGTTTAACAATTTTCAAAGAATATAGAACACTGTTTAACAGTTTTCAAAGACTATAGCACTGTTTAATAGTTTTCAAATACTATAGCACTGTTTAACAGTTTTCAAATACTATAACTGTTTAACAGTTTTCAAAGACTATAACACTGTTTAACAGTTTTCAAAACTATAGCAATGTTTAACAATTTTCAAAGAATATAGAACACTGTTTAACAGTTTTCGAAGACTATAGCACTGTTTAATAGTTTTCAAAGACTATAGCACTGTTTAACAGTTTTCAAATACTATAGCACTGTTTAACAATTTTCAAAAACTATAGCACTGTTTAACAGTTTTCAAAGACTATAGCACTGTTTAACAGTTTTCAAAGACTATAGCACTGTTTAACAGTTTTCAAATACTATAGCTCTGTTTAACAGTTTCCATTAAATACACTGAGATAAAATTTGGTGTTAAAATTACTATTTATCTGGAGACATGCTCTGATTCTGTGGTATGTTATCAAACATTTAGACTGCGAATGTTGTCCTAGGGATGTATGAGATTTTTGGTGATGAAGGTAAGTTTTTTGTAAACACAATTATTGTCAATAAATCCAATTTTATAATTAAGTTCGGCTATAAGTTATTGTAAATAGTACCTACAAAGAGAAAACTAAGTAAAAATTGAAAAATGGATCGACATGGTATCTGCTGGAGGGTCCTCATAGTTCAATTCCGTCGGCTTATTACATTACATCCCATTAGAAACGTACCACCTTGTTGCTTCCTAATCAGGTCGCTGTACATCCATGTTACAAGGGATGATTTAATTTGAAGGAAAGGTAGCGGGCTGCCGCGCGCACTTAGTCGCCCCGTGTACTTTCCGTATCCCCTGGGGAGTTTAATTGTGTTGTGATTCAATTATAACTTTTAATTCCTTCCTGTGCTCGAAGTAGATACCATTGTCATCATTACTGGGACCTTGGAATATCCTTTTTCCAATGGCAAAAATTTATCGACAGATTATTTTTCGTACATCTCAAATCCTACTCTGTGCCTATGTGATATGAAATTCGCTAGATCGTTTGTGATCAAACCACAGTTTTATCTTTCGTTGGAAGAATTTTACTGAAATTTTGGGAAATTTCTTGTTGCTTCAGTGCATTATGAAGAAAATACAAGTATTAACTCAATTTTTAATTCTTACAATAACTCTAGCAAAAATCACATTAAATACCGATAATTTAGGATCAGACTTATTGAAATCTATTATGTTTTTGAACTGGAAGGTTACGACAATGCTAAAATTTAAAAAAAAAACCATATTTTTGAATATAGGAGGTCTAATATTTGAGGACGAGCCTTATTACAAATTCAATAGCCTTTCAGAATCTTCTTTCTACATTTATTTACAATAAAATTTGTTTTTCAGATAACTTTAAGAAGAAAGATTTTAAGGTATTGGGCCGTCTTGAATTAAGAAATTGATAATATGAAGATTTGAGAGCTCTGAATTAAATTAATTATTAATTGTCTTGAATATCTTATTATTGAATATGCGCGTAACGCTTTCGATCGTCTCCATATTGTATAAGCTTTTCCACGGTCTAACAGCTATGGGCTGAGTCCGCTCAGGGACGTACCGAAGTCTTCCACCAAAGAGTCTGAACCCATCGGGTTGCGAGAAGACTACTAGCTAAAAAATATAAAAAATATATGAGTTTAAAGCAATTGGATTTAAAATTATTTAACCTTTTTCCATCTTACTAATTATAATGGCATTAATGACTTATTTAATCAATAAGATTTTTACTAAGGTAAAATGCCATTTCTGCTAAATTATGACACTTATTGTCTTTAATAAAATTTTTTCATCAATAAAATTTGATTAATTACGGTTTATTGAAGGAGTATGCATTCGATGGTTCTTTCTTAATGGTTTCGATACAACCGTTAAAATATGCTTTTAGAATTCTATTAGGATTGACCTAAATCATTGATAAAATTATATAAATTTATGATTAATATGTACACCCGTTGATAGTTGATTCTGGTGGAATTTTTTTAAAAATTGCAGCGTTGCTTGAAAAAATCTCTAGATACTAGACAGGGATGGTAAAACTATGCATCCTTGTGTAACGCCTAGAAATTTTCAAGCAACTTTCCATTCTTTCAAAAAATTTCACTAGAATCAACTGCAAAGGGTATTTCTTGGAATAAATATGCATAGTGGTGCTTGTCTTTTTAATTCTTAATTTTCTTTTCGGTCTGTTCTTTTGCTCTCTCTCCCTCCCTCATTCTCTCTCTGCTTGCATCTCTTTGCCTCTCTCTTTCGTTAATGCTTATCTTTACTCGAGCCGATCCACCTATAAGGTACTCGTGCCTTATACCCAGCCGCACTCCTTTCACCTTTCGCGCAAACGAGTGGGGGCGCTGCCACACGCGACCAGCAGAAAGCAAGGCAGAGAACACGCGAAAGACTCTTGAAAGAAACGGAGCATCCGACAGTCCTTCCGCGGACTGCGGATGTTGCGTGTGTGGGGCCAGCCTCACATTTCTCCGTCTTGAGTAGACGCGGACTTGATCGTTTATCTCTCCATCTCCCTCTCTCTCTCTCTCCCTCATTCTCTCTCACTCCCTCACTCTCATTCTCTCCCTCTCATTCTCTCTCACTCGCTCTCTCCCTCATACTCTCTCCCTCTCATTCTCTCTCACTCGCTCTCACCCTCATACTCTCTCCCTCTCACTCTCTCTCACTCTCTCCCGCAAAACAGGACAGGCGCGTGCGCGACGCGCAGGGACGTTGCCTGTACTTACCCAGTGCGCATCTATGTTGTTGCCCGGCCCAGCCGTGTGGAGGGCACGCGAATACTTTCTACTTGGCAGTGCGCGACTCCGTCGTCGTTGTCCCCGTGGCAGTGTTTTCCCCAGTTCGTGCGGGGGGATGCTTGACGCGACGACGACGCGCGAGTGACGGACTATAAGGAGTCTAGCCGGTTGCCAGTGTGCGAGGGCGAAGTCACCACGCGCCTGCATCGTCCTCTACCCGCGGCGCGGTCGGCGAGGCGACATCTGCGCTCGGCCGACGGGCAAACTCTGCTGCCCTCTCGCTCGCTCTTGCTGCGCCGGCACCGCATACGCCGCCGAGGTATTGACATTGACGGCGCATGGCCATTCACACGCACGGCACTGGGGGAGCAGCGGCCGACTACCACCTCCGTTACTACTTGCGGCGCAGGTGAGCTCAGCTGCTGTGCCTGTGATGCACCCTTTTCTAGGTTAGGTCGGTACTTTCAACTCGCGAGGGGTAGTTGGCATCACCCCTTTTTGTTTTATCAAGAGCTAGGATTGTATTTATTTTCGACAAGATGGAGTAGGATAGTAAATTTATTATTTCTTTGGAATTTCACTAATGAAAGCTCGAGAGTTTTGAAAAATTAAAGAAAGGTGTATGCGAGGGGTTAATGGCCTCTACGCTATTCTTTTTTATTTAGGGATGAAGAACGAATGGTGTATGTTCTAATTTATTCGTATTGTATCGGGTATCTGAATTGTATTCTGAAGTGAATTTGTATTTTTGCTCATTAATAGTACTCTTAATTTTTGTAATAATTTTGAACTGTACAACGGAATGTATAGGCTAGTTTATTTCAATCGATTCATGCTAATATCGACTCAAATATCTCTTGAAATAGGCGAGATGAAAAGAAACGTTTCAGACAATAGTTGTTGCATTCGGAAAGGGGCATTGATCGCCGTATCCAAGGTCATATAAAGGGCAAATTGTATTTTTTTATTAGAAGCCCCTACTCTTGTCTTCAGAATTCAGAAACCTTCAGACATGTGACCATGTTAGGGATCATATCGTCACCTCTAACGAAGAAAAGCACATTTCACAAAGGGCCTCTACCATGTTTAAAGCACTAGAGTAAAGTAAACACTTTCAGAGCCATGTGACCATGTTAGGGAGCATATCGTTACCTCTAACGAAGAAAAGCACATTTCAAAAAAGGCCTATTTTAATCTACCATGTTTAAAGCCCTAGAGTAAAGTAAACACTTTCAGAGCCATGTGACCATGTTAGGGATCATATCGTCACCTTTAACGAAGAAAAGCACATTTCACAAAAGGTCTATTTTAATCTGCCATGTTTAAAGCACTAGAGTAAAGTAAACACTTTCAGAGCCTGCTAAACTTGTGGTATAATTCGTGTAATACCCTGACTTTATAAGGTTTTGGAAGTGTTCATTTTACTCTAATGTTGCAAAAATGGCAGATTAAAGTAGTCTTTTATTGAAATGTGCTTTTCTTCGGTAGAGGCGACGATAGTCACCCACGTGGATCAGAGTCTTTGTTAAAAATATCAAAATTAAAATGGGAACTCTAATCTAAGGTCATTTTAACAGATCTACGCAAAAAAACTCCTGGATTTGTCCTTCAAAGGACCTTAAAAACGAAGTTCAAGGTCAAATCAAAGGTGAATAGTCTGGACCCCCTCCTGCTGTTCGGACAACTTTCGTCTGACATGTTTTACTTTTTTGCTCATTTCAAACGATATTTGCTTGAACCAATTCAAATAGTTCCTACACTGTATATAATTTCAAAATTTGTTGATGTTTATATAAATCACATTTTTTAATACATACTTTTTTTTACATGTGTATCATTTTTAAATTTTTTATTCCAATGTTGCTAATTGTTAATTATTCATTCCTACACTTGAAGAGAAGCTTGAATGAATAACTCTGGTTGTATGATGTTTAATCAACTCTCGTCAGTCGATCGATTTGAAACATAAAATTACTCAAATTTCGTACGCAATTTACCCTTAACCTACTTGTAATTAACTAAATCAAAATTGAAGTGCAATTGTTGTTGCTTAAAATGTAATTAAATGGATAAAATAAAAAGGAAAAATAATAAATAGTAAATATTACATAAATAATAAAAAATAAATTAAACAACTGGTCACACATAATAATAAAAAGCCATTTATGCACTTACGCAAATCGC
Source organism: Sycophila texana (assembly GCA_035582955.1). Classification (NCBI taxonomy): domain Eukaryota; kingdom Metazoa; phylum Arthropoda; class Insecta; order Hymenoptera; family Eurytomidae; genus Sycophila; species Sycophila texana. Next base: position 3,521 of record JAWWEN010052361.1, on the reverse strand, counting down.
TGTGGAAACTTACTAGTTTCCTTTTTACTAAAAGGAAAAGCAATAAATAAATTAAAAAAATTGTCTAGAATTCTTTGTGTACGGTTTTTTTTAAATAACAGTGATTTACAATTCATAATGAAAGTCTTTTTTTTATTATGTGCAGGAAATTTTTCCTCTGCTGGGTAATTTTTTAACGTGATGTTTATGTGCAATATTTGCAAAATTATTGTATATTTCTACTCTGGTTTAATAAATAAATACATAAATACATAAATAAATAAATGTACTCACCGCAGATGGCTGTAAAAACAAGTAAAAAGGAAAAATACTAAATAAATAAAACAAATTGTCTAGGATTTTTTGTGTATCTTTTTTCAAATAGCAATAGTTTACAATTTGTTTTAAATGACACTAGTTTACATAATGAAAAAGTGTGTTGATACAAGTAAATTTACGTATTTAATGTATGCACGTGTATAGAGGCAACTATGCCGGCGTCAGTTGGGACACAATGAACACTCTGCAGCATCGTAAGCACTAGCTTACGTACATGTGGATGAAATTTTAGAAGCTGAGTTTGTGTGAATGAGCATAAATGCACTCGCAACAATTTGCATACAATTTGTCTAGACAAAGTCTAGCATCACTAAAATATCCGACACTATTCCGTGTAATTTATATTCAACGAGACAACAATTTTCGATCCATTCATTGATGCCTAAAGAAATTGTAGCAGCTATAATACCTAATCATTGGTTAATTATTATAATGAATTATTGATGACACAGTGCAATTTCGCTTATTTTGCAAATTTGTTTTGTTACAAATAATGAACAGCTGTTTTATAATTCGTGAATTTTTTAAAGGTTTTTTTTTAGGAAAAAATATTTAGAATTGCACAAAACGAAAAGAATCCGGGGTCAGTTTCATATGCGATGATTGATCGATGTTGCTGATATAAAGCAATATACAGGTTGAAAAGCGAAAAAGCGATTGGCCGGCTCGTTTTACTTTTTTCGAAACTGCTTTGAATCATATTTTAGAGCTTGTCAGAAATGAGGTTTTACGTTTTAGTGAATTATATACTATATGGAAGCTTTTTAGTTTTTATTACAAAGTTATATTTTTTAATAACATTATAATAAAAATATTTATAATGAATTATTTTAACCCTTTCTTACGTTAGAAATACATTTATTTTCTCTTTAAATAATTGCCAATGGAAAATAGTCAATGCCCTGGTCTACCTTTTGATTACCGTTAAAGTGTATACTTATTTATGCAACTTGCTTTTTTCTAAATGTGCATGAAACATATAATTTTAAAGTTTTATAGATTCATTAAATTTAGACAGCTGCAGCTCATTTCTCAAATAACTATAAAACTACGAAATTAAACCGTTCTACTTCCTTATAATATTTTAAATCTAAGATTATTTGTGGGCACTAAATTAAAATTCTAATCTACATCATTTTAGTAAAGAGCTACAAAATCGACGTAACGTTGAAATCATTTTATTCACATTATGCTTCGTCGTGGAATTTTTTAAATTGCTAGCCACATTTCCAAGCATTGCATGCTCATATTTTTAAGATTAGAATTGCATAAATCAAAACGGTATTCTTACTTTTTACTCTCTTAATTTTTAGAACTATTACTCTCGATTCCCGGCTTCGCGCTATTAAATATTTGAGCTTAGAATATCAACTAGAATTAGTATATATTTATACTTTTTCTTAATCAATTTCTAAATAAAAAGCTTAATTAATAATTATTTCATTGAATTGTGAATACAATTAAACAAAAAACTTTTTTGATTATTTAATCAATTCGAAATATTAAAAACACCTGAAATTGTTTCGAATTTGGAGGCCATTATAAAAATGTATGTTTTAACAAATCAAATACCTTCTTCGAATGTTTCACAACATCCTTCCATTTTTTCTTTCTTTTTCTTTTTTTTTTTTTTTTTTTTTTTTTTGAAAGATAATCTAATATATTAAAACAAATGTTTATGTTAAATTGTAGTTTTATCGCTCAGATAGTGTGGATTATTCTGAAGACACGAGTTAGCCAAAGCGACATAGATGTTGGAAGCAGATGCTGGCATCAGGTCACGAAATTTTCTAAGCAATCAGAAGGCATTCGCGAGAGCAGGCAAAGAAGCAAATGCGAACAGGGCGAGGAGAAGCAGCCGGAGTTCCGCGCACGTTGAAAGCCTTACAAATCATCTTTCCTTTTTCTTGCGCTCGTGTATATTTATATACACTCGGCCCCAGAGCCAATAGGCCTTTACTGGTGCATATGTCAGGTCTCACTCTCTTATTTTGACGGTGCGGGGCCACTTTCTGGGTAACAAAGACTCTCTTTGTTAAAATATATTTTAGCATGAATTAGTTATTGTTACTGTGAACTGATACTATAATGAGTATAGAGAAGATTCCACAAGATTATTTTAGTAATATTGATATTTATGAAATTTTAATTCACAAATAAATTTATTGCAAATACAAAGATTAAATGAACGATAAATATTTTACTGAATATTATAGAAAAATTATTGTGTAGAAATATATTAAAGAGATTCTTCATTTGCTTCAAATTTCTGTAAAACTGTGTTTATGTTAACATTTTTTACTATAGATAAAACAAGTAGCCACTAAATACTCCATAAAAAATGTTTACTGTATAATTTATTAGATGCCGAAAAAAATTATTCCCGAGGATTTGATTGACCTACTACCGTGAATAAATAAATAAAAAAAAGAAAAAGAAGACCGTATATCGTCGGTCTGGTGCAAGAAGGTGCCACCTCGGAGTCCGAGTTCGGAAAGGTGCCATCTTGGAACCCGAGTTGGGAAAGGTGCCATCATCAATAATAATTTTTGCAGTCGAGGCTCCCTGTTCTAATCAATTTTATTCGATTACTGCTTTTTCTAACTCGAGCTCCGAGATGGCACCTTTCCCAACTCGGACTCCGAGATGGCACCTTTCCCAACTCGGGCTTCGAGATGGCACCTCCTTTTCTAACCGTATTCCGAGGTGGCACCTTTTTGCTCCAGACCGACGATATAATGCAAAGGTCATAAAACTACGCCTCGTTTAATTCGCAAAACTAGTTCGGAAAATGAGGGATACATAACGATGAGAAAGTGAGTTCAATTTCGAAAAAGCGCCGACATTTCTTATTTGGTCAGTGTACGTCGAGTGGGTTATATATCCCGGCGCTGGAATCCTGTACGCGCTGCGCTTCGGTCTCCGGCAACCGGTAAAATACCATCAGCGAGAACGAGAGTCGTAGTTTCTTGTTGCGCTTATTATCCACCAACGAGCCGCAGCGCGACATCCAAGTGCGCAGTTTTTCCTCCTCCACGAGCATTGTGTATACACATGTACAAGTAGACGTACACAAATATATACACATAAATATACACGAATACATACATGTACACGAAAAGATGCATGTACACACACACACACACACACACACACACACACACACACACACACACACACACACACACACACACACACACACA
>JAWWEN010052359.1:0-10844 GCA_035582955.1 Sycophila texana | reverse complement strand
AAAAATACGTGTCGATTATTTTTCAATATTCTATCAGACGGATATAATGGAATTTTTCACTATTCTTCCCAATTCACTATAGGAATCAAATAATTTATTAGTAGTTTTCAGTAATTTGCAGTAGTTTCGTCCAGTAGTTTATTTTTGTAAGGTATAACTAAATAAACTAGTTTTTTTTTTTTTTTTTTTTGAAGTTCCAACATGTACACTCTTCTTTTTATGCCGATGTGATACTTCATTAGAATGTTCAGTGTTTATTCGGCAAATGAAATTGAATTTATTTAAAAATAATGTTTTCTCTGTAAAATTTAAATACAGTACCGTGTAAACATATAGTGTAATTAAGCGCTTTCATTCATTTTAATATGCAACGTGAAAATATAAAAAGTATATTCGGTCGCGCGCTTACATCTTTTATTGAATAAATAAACCACGAAAAAGTATGCAACCCACTTAAAAAATTTGTTAAAAAAAAAAAAAATTCTTTATCTTCGATAAAGAACGTAAAATATTCTTACACTGAGATTGGGATCTTTATCGCTGGGACAGCCACTGTTGGGCGTGCCGTTGGACTTCTCGCCGTGATACTCGACGAGTACGGTGCGGTCCAGGACTTTGCTATTCAACAGCGAGAAGCCGTCGGAGGGTCGCTCGATACCCGCTATATCCATTATCGTAGGGAAGATGTCGACGCTGCTCACTGCCGCCTTCGCAACCGACTTTGGCACTTCCGGACCGCGGATCATCAGCGGCACGCGGATGTCCGTCTCGTAGGGTTGCCTCTTGTCGTAAGGCATGCTGAATTGACCTGCGATTAAAGGACGAGATTTAGTAACAATAATATTTTTTATATTTCGAAGACTTTCAATTTTCGAAGCGTATCTGTAACTTGGTTTTATATTACTAGGTGTTCTAAAATGTTATAATAAAATTACTCGGAAATAATAAAACTGTAATTATTATTGTTTCGTACTTACGAAATCTACCGAATAAAAAAAAAACAATAAGAATAACAGTGTATTAATAGTAAAAATAAGCGTGTAAAAACAGTAAGAATAACAGTGTAAAAACAGAAAAGTTAACAATATTTATTTTAAAAGTTAAGATTACATTTAAAAAAAAAATAGAATCATCATTTTTAAAAAGTAAAATCTCTTTTTTTTAAGTGAAGAATTTCCTCTTTCGTAAAGTAGATACTGCTCACACTTTAAAATTCTATTAACGTTTCAAAACATAATGTTATATAGATCTTATACATTACAAGAACGTCAATTTTACTATACTCTTTTAAGTTTTCTCTTTATAGATTCTTAAGAAGTAAAATTAAGTTGGCCGGTTTCCAGCTATAAATAATACTGCACTAATAATAGTATCTCTACTGTTTCATCTTTTCCGTGACGTAAGTTTCTTTTTATTTTTATTGGATATCATTCATAATTTGTTAAAATCCTTGATAGTTTAAAAATTGTTTGAATCTTTGTAAACGATAAGTAATTTTTAATACAATTTTAATTTTTTTTAAAATAAAATAAATGATGAACGCACCGACATGAAATCCATTATCAGACGTAAAAATGATGTAAGTATCGTTTAACAACTGTTGGCTCTTCAACTGTAGATACACATTTTGTACTAATTCATCAACGGCCAAAAGCGCCTCCCAACGTTTTCTATAGATATCGTCTAAACGTGAAACTACGCTCGAAGGCAGCGGAGAGGGTCCCATTCTCACGAGCCAGTGTTTGTCCTAAGTTTAAACATAATACCGTTAATCTATTGAAAATTAACGTACTAGTGAATGCGCTTCAAAGATCAATCCACTGTACAAACTGCTATTCTCAGACTTTGAATAAGGACATATCATTTAAGTTTACATTAATTTTTTTCTTAACTTTATGCAACTTTTAAAGAAATTCAGAAAATAATGTGTTTAAATAAGTTAATATATTCAACTATTAAAATTATTATTTAAATAAGTTTAATACATTAATATATTAACTTATTTAAACACATTATTTTTCTGAATTTCTTTAAAAGTTGGAGAAGTGAAGAAATTTAATGTAAACTTAAATTATAATATATATTTAATATATTTTAAAAAAGTTTTCAAGATTAGAAATCTAAAAATTGTTATTGCATTTTCTAGTGTAAATATGTAAATTTTTTGAGCCTCACATTCTGAGAGTTTGTGTTAAAGCTCTTCGTTCTTTTAGCCCTCGTGCCCTTAAATTTGTCGTTGTGTCGAGGTGCCGGGGTGAAGGGTTCGTGAGGCGCCGGTGGTGCCAGCACCATCAAGAACGGCGCGTCTTTATTTTGCCTTTTTATAAAGTCCGTCGCGAAACCTTTCTAAATTGGCAAATCACATTAAATATTTATCAGTAAATTTTTAATAAATATCAAATTTTCATGTCATCATATTAGCCTCTTTTATGTAAGCATATCACTGAGAAATGTACTTATTTTAAAATATTTACAATTGGTTATCAATAAAAATCCGAAAAAGATAATACTAAACAAATTGTATAATAATTAAATTTTTACTGCAAAATACTTTTTACGGATTTTTCATAAAGAAGCTGCGATAAAGCAATTCTTAGAAACTATATATAAACACAAAAAGAAAGAAAAAAGAAACTAACGATAACGTCGGTGAGATATTCAGCTGGATTCGATCCGTATTTTTTCTCCTGTCCGTTGATCGACAAAGAGTAGTCATAATATTTCGAGTTGCCGACAAGGCCATACCAATTGTCCCATCCAGGAGGAACGTGCGATACTCCGCCAGCGTTTCTTGTTCCGTACTATCAAATTATTTCCAAGAGCAAAGTCAGTCAATAAGGCTCTATACTATCACTTTATCTCATAATTTGAGAGCATTATAACTGCATCGCACGAAGATTCGTATTTCGTGCAAATTAAACCTTACACTAATGCAATATTTATAGATTATTTCTATTAAATTGATAATAAAAATCATTTTTACAAGAGAACATTTATATAGAGATTATATAATATTCACATTATTTAAAGAAAAAAAAAAAACGATTAATTTATATTAAAAAGAAATCTAATTTATTATCTTACAAATGGAATGCATACCTGATTCAAGTACTTTCCTGCATAGAAAGTAGAGTACTTCATCTCTTTCCTCAGTATTGCAGCAAAGGATGCAGGCTCAAAATTTTTCTGCCAGTCCATACTGTTGCATCCGCCGCTTAACGAATTATCGTAAGTCTTGTGATTATGCTGATATCTGCCCGTCAATATTGAGGCTCGATTTGGGCAGCATATCGGAACTGCGGCGAACTATATAGAAATAAATAAATATGAATTAAAATTCGATGTTGATGCTTTACAGTAAACGAGTAAAACTTACTGCGTTATCAAAAGTGACTCCTTCGTTGGCTACGTATCTCTGCGTGAAAGTTAGCGGCGTCTAGAAAAAAAAAAATTATCATTTAATAGTATATTATAATGTATAAAATCGTGAAAAAATACAATTATTGCGAATATTGAAAAGTATAAAGAAAGAAGATTATACAAAAAATAAATGATTATTAATAATACAAAATTAAGTGTAAAAATAAGTTATTTAACTTGTGCGCAGTTTGGAATACAACAATGATGATAAATACGCGGAAAGCTGCGACTGAATATCTCCGAATTTAACATAAATTTAATGAAAATTCCGCAGTTACATTTCCAGACAAGATGTACGTAAATAAACGTTAATAGCTGTTATCACAGTTAGATAATAATAAGTAGATGCGTTTAGATAATAATAGTAAGTGCCTACTTGGATATCCAGTTATGCAGACATAATCACAGTCTACTTATTATTTTATAACTATTATTTTAAATTATTTACGATAATTTAAAATTTTCAATACATTAAAATTTATGATGATTTCATACCATTCCATCGAGAACGTAGTCCAAGTCGTCGGCAATAATCAGTACGATATTTTTTGCATCACCCGCAATTATTCCATAAACAAGTAACGGAACGACGCTTCGTAACCAAAACATTTTTATTGCTTCTTTAAAAACTAAAAAGATGAAAAACGACGAACCAGAGAACCGTCGGATTTCGTGACTCTTTCGAGAATGACTCTACTCCTGAAACAATAAAGTCAAAGACTGTCGACATCTGAGGATTCCCCGCTTTCAATTTGGCTTGTAAAAATAACTCCTCCCACCACGCCTTTAATGCTATTAAGTTGGCACGACGGAGAAATTAAACTACGAGATTAATGCAGTTTGATTGTGCGATCATTTGTTTTTACAAGTTTTATGTGAGTTAGCTTTCAGATGTTGTTATTGTAATTAAGGCATTTTACAAAAAACGTCGCATATATTAAAAAATAATTTGTAAAAGATCGATAAGTTATTTAAAGACCAGGAATACATGAATAAATTGTATTAGGATTGCAGACGTGAGAACGCACAAATGTAAAATGTTTTTCATTTATTTAATTGCGTATAATTAATATTATTTACATGTACACCATTATTTAATTGTTCTATTTAAATCATAATCCACGAAACGCTAAACATACAAAGAAAATATGTATCACAATATTTTGGTTTAAATTAACGGTACTTATATGTACGATAAAATTATTTGCATTTTTTATATTGGCATTATTATAGGGTATGTTAATTTTACTTGAATATTATGAAATTTCTATATATATATATATATATTTATATAAATTTCTCATTAAAACTTCAGAAATCGACAAATTCTATGTGTATCAAAGCCTTTTTAAAAATGTAGAAAAGTGAACTTTTATGTTACACGTGAAGATTATGATCATTAAGTGAAAACACTTGTAAAAATTTTTACAAAAAATTATAAGGCAATATTAATCTTGCTATTTCTTATATGTCTATTGTTTTAAAAAATTGCACTGTATGTACAATACTTCTTAAAAGAAATTTTCTTAGACTATTCAAACTCTTACTGTATTTCTTATAGAAATATTGAGTTAAAGAATCAATAAGATTCATTAAAAGGAATGATAATTTCTTGAACGTTGAAATAACCAAAACAAACTAAACATTGAAACATTAAATATTCTGTTACGCATTCAAAAGACATAACAGTTCATAATACAAATAATAACAAGATTTCACAAAAAACAACTACAATGAAAGGGCAAAAATAATTTTCAACACAATTTTCACTCCACGTACACTACCCCTACTTCGACACACTTTTGACCTACTTACGCCGCGGGTAACACATCATGTCCCTAAAATACCATCGGAAACAAAAAGCCGTCAATTTACTCTTACTCCTACGCTTTTCGAGGCTTGGCCTTCTTGCTAGTCTTGCTATTGATATTCTTGATCTGCTCTACAATAATGTCGTCGACCCTTGGATCATTCAACACCGCTGCATTAGCTCCGTTGACTTGTGAATTCCGATTTGAGGAGGAGCGCCTAGAGGACCATCTCTCCACGGTCGTATTGAGCCAGCTCGAGAGAGCCTCACGGTTGAAGAAGGCAGCCGTGACGAGGATGATGAGAGGCAGCGGCAGGAAAGTGATCTGATTCGCGTCGCCGTGATCGTGTTTGCGCTCGGCTTCGAAACGCAACTCGACGTACTTGAACGACGAGTTCGCTTCAAAGTAGATGGGAGTGACCTTGTAGTCGTGGGTGGATTTCGACAGGGACGTTTCGAGTTGGATGAAGTATTTCTTGCCGTCAGCTTGAAGTGGAGGGAAATGCAAGAGGAAACCGGCAGTGTTCAGCTTGCCGGACTGACTGTCTAGCTTCGCCACGTGGATTGGAGAGTCCGGTGAATCTTCGCGGCAGAGTTTCACCTATAGAGTAAAAGTTTTCATTTATTAGTTTTTTTTTTTAAAAGAGAATGCTGTACTATTTATTAGAAGTTGTTTATTACCTTTAAAGATCGATAATAATCTGGTTGGTTTGCAATTACTCTAACAGAAATATCCGTTCGGGCTACTGGCTGTAAGGCCATCAATTTGACGTCGTAAACATCCTGAGTTGCTTGAACTGCAACGGAGCTGGGTATAGCTCTAATACTTCGACTATTTGGATCCTGTTCGTTTAGCTTCAATCGAATAGCATAAATGCACTGAAAAAATAATTTAAATGTTAAATGTTAACATTTTTTTCTTCCAAATTAATTTAATTTATCAGATAGTTGAATGGCTTAATCACTCATTATTGATAGTGCTTAATTGTACAACGTTTCGAAGCTGTATTGCTACCTTTATCAAGTACTAGTATTAGTCTGTAAATTTTCATTATATGACGATGTAAATATATAGACTAATACTAGTACATGAAAATTGTAGCGATACAGCTACCGAAACGTTGTACAATTAATCACTAAGAATTTGTGTACTCATTAGCATCGACAAACTATCCTGGTAATTTAATTTATATTGTTACCTTAGGTTCAAGTCCACGAATTCTCCAGGTTCCATCTTCCTTCGTAGTAGCTTCCTCTTGAAGATCAGCACACTCAGCTTGGCCGCGTGCTTCAACGAGCAATCCACCTTCGGGCTCTCCGTTTAAACAAGTAACTATTCCGTAGGCACTGAAAGCAACTCGGCGCCCGACGAGAGTTACAACAACAGTTTTGCCTTCTTCGACTCGAATCATCTTTGACGCTGGCTCGAAGCGATACTCCTTCATCGTTGGACGTAAGTAATACTCGCCAGGAGACAAAGAGTTGAAACTCAATTGACCTTCCTCACCAGTGACGATGTTTTTCCGGTAGCTATTGGGTCCACCTCCACCTCCAGAAAGTGACAGAAGAACTCCCTAAGAATATGAAATTATTTATAGTAATTCATTTTAAAACATCTTTGAGCGTGAAAATGGTAATATAAATAATGATTACCTGCAAGGGATTTGATCCTTCTGCATCAATAACCTTTACATTGATCTCAGCTAATTTTCTTGCAAGGAATTTATATTCCTTTGCACTAGTATCTCGGGTCAAAACAAAACCTTCTTTATCTGCGGTAATACTGTACTCTACACTTCCATCTAGTGGGCCAACTCTAAAAGCACCATCCTTTTGGGTAACAATAGTATGGACTGGAATTTCCTTATCTCTACCAAAAATCTTTATCGCTACTCCTTCCAGTGGAGGAGATATAGCACCGCTAATTATCTGTGGCACAAATAAATTCAAAGTTTAATTAAGTTATTATTTCTATTATAAATATTTATCCACGAATTCCTACCTTTCCTTGTTCAGCTCGGAATATCACTGTATCATCCTGACAATCATCTGGGCCGGTGATTTTCAGGGATGGTGGATCAAATAATAAATCTACCGATGATGGAGAAATTGTATAAGATTCGCCAGTAACAGTATCAAATGAGAAAATGTACTTGTAAAATTCCTTTTCTTTTACAGATTTAAGATTCTGTATTCTGCAATGAAAAAAATATGTTAAATAATTATTTGAAAAGTAATATATTTCTAAAGTGAAGTGAATGATACTTACGTCAATGGTGCTTGTCCCTCTGAATCACTTTCAATTTTAATTGTAATGCTATCAGTTGCCACAGGACTTAGTACGCTTCTAGTTATCAAGTGTTCTTGTGTCGATAGAATGATGGGTGTTCTTTCATTGGTATTCCATGTAAAAACAGGTTTTGTGTACTTGTGACAACCCTTTGGATAAAATTCATATTTTCCAGAGACGGGCACGCAGTGTCTGGTGCTTCCTTTCAAAAGTTGGAATGACATTTTCTTATTTGGCTGGTTAGGTAAGGAATATTCAACTTTGGTTTCATGAGACGAAATAAACGTGACTGAAAATCCAATCTGTTGGAATGGTGGTACATTCGGAGGTTTTTCTGATGCTATGACAATTTGATGGCTGGTACTCTGCCAGCAAAAAATATCAGTATCTACTATGACTTCATATTGGCCTGGTAAAACGTCTTCAAAAACGTATTCTCCACCTACGTATTAAATGTCATAATTTTCATTAAAAATAACGAAATGTAAAACATTTAAATTCACTTAAATTTAAATCACCTTGAGCTTTAGCTTGTGCTTTAACCGTCTTTGTCTCCAAAGCTCCATCATTCATTTTCAAAGTCACTTGCGTCTGACCACATTCTCCTGTTGAATCATTTTCAGGTAAGCAAACGATTGTGCCTTTTAAAGTAGCCTTAAGTTGCAAAAAGTTAACATCTTGGAGGGGCTTTGAAGTAACGTCGATAATACGTTCAAGGGGGAAAAATCTAAAAAAAGAAAAACGCAATATTGAAAAAAAATTATTAAAAAAAGAAATGGATTATAAAAAAGTATGCAATACATACTGCAGGCCTTTAGCCTTTTCTTCATCATTGACCACAACGTTTAATTGATATTTCGTTGGTGCAAGGAATGTAGTCCATTGGCCAGTACTAGAATCTATTTCAATTTCTTGCTGTATATTAGTTGCGACATTCTTTATCAAAACTTTACGATTTTCTAAACTTGCTTTAGTTGTTGAAGATACTTTTCCTGTAACTTTAAATGCTGTAGGAATTATTGTTGGTAACTCAGGGCTGCTTGGAGATACTTTCACTGGTTTCTCCTCAAATTGTACATCATCTTAAATAAAACATAAGGCAAGTGTTAGTCTTTTAAATTAAAATAAAATCAATTATAAATATATATCTTAAGAAAAATGATTACTTACTGGCTTCTGCGTACAACATGTACTGTTTAGCTTTTACATTATCAGTCTTATAGCCTCCATTATTGTCAGTCACTGCTATTTGCTTCTTTGATAAAAAGACCTTAGCTCCAACCAAAGGAATAGAAGGATTAAGTGAAGCCAAAACTTTACCACTAATGGTAAATCCAGTAACTTTGAACTCTTGAGGTAGAATTAAACTGTCCTGAACCACAGTAAATGGAAGTTCTGATGGTTTGACATCAAATTTAGTTTTTGAGCCTGCATAATAAGGTATTATTGAGTAGTCTCCTGGAGATAAAGCAGGGAATAAAAATCTTCCAGTTTCATCTGATGTCACATGGCACATTGGTTTTTTCTTAGAATCAAAGCCCTCTACTGGAGTTGTTGCGCAGCTCTTTGCTCGTCCATTCTAGTAACAAAATTTATTTTTTAAGAAACATTGCAAATTTAGACTAACTTTTCCATCATCAATTAGCAAATTTTTATACTTACTCCAAATAGAAGGAAAGAAACTTTTCCAACAGGTTCTCCCTCGGTAGTGGTAACTCGTCCACTTACATCAAAACCAAACACACTTAATTCTCCATCTTTAAGTTCAGTATTGCCTTCTCGCACAGTAACAATAGAAGTATGTTTTTCCATAACCCATCTACAATAAGCAAATTTCAATTTATGTATAAAATAATTCAAGTCGTTGCAATAAACATTTTAAAACAATTAAAATAATTAATAACTTACGTTGGATGACTAGATACAAGTACATATTTTCCTGGCTGAACTGGTGTAAATGAGAAAGCCCCACCTTCAGCAGTAACAGTTGATCCAAGAAGAGTTTTGTTATTTTGGTCATATAACATAACAGTTATTCCTTTTGGTCCTAAAGAAATTTTAGATGCAGCTGAAGCAACAACTTTTCCAGTTATACCGAAGCCTTTGAAAGCAAAATTGATATCTTTTCCTTGGCTACAAAGATCATCGCTGGAACCGTCGACATTGATTGCAACTTGGGTTGGCTCAAAACTCCATCCTCTTGGTGGTTCTACTTTTAATATATATTCTCCCTTATCGTAAACAGGTAAAAAGTAGTAGCCTGTATTTGGGGCACACTCAGTCTGGTCCTTGACACTTCCACTCTTTGTGTACCTGCAAAAAAGATATTTTACTTACTGTACTTTAGATATACAATTAATTTGTTAAATAAATATCTTTATATTCAATTTTTTCATATATAAACAAGGTTTTTACGTTATTATTAGAGTTTAATTCAAGATTGAGATTAACTAAACACTATATTGAAAAAGTAATTGCGATTAACATCTTTACATAATATTTATATACCTTTTTAAGCAAAATTTAAGAATTTTTATATTAGCAGTATTTTATTTATATTGTTGAATTAGTAAGAGTTGATGTATAAAAGCAGTAACTATTCTTCTTTACTAATAACACAAAATATATAATTTAATAACTACAAGTCAATAAATACATTGAATTTAATGATTACAACTGCCACATAGGCTTGTCTATACTACCCGCAAAGCCTAATAACAAACCACAGCAGAAAATCATTTTAACACTAAATTGTAACAGTTGTTACTTTACATTCCTGAAAATCTATCGAATTATATAGTTACTCCTTTAATAAAACCAGCTCACAAATTCTGAAAACATTTAAAGCAGCAGAGATATAAGAGGTTAAACAAGGCGACTACTCACAATTTGACAGTGATCTGACTGAAATCGATGTCGGCATGACTCTTGACGAAGCCGCCACAGCCGAGAATCTCGTCGGCGACGCACGAGCCGACGAGGATGACGAGGACGCATAGTCCGGGAAGTAAAATTCGTGGCGAGGACAACATGCTTGCCCCGGAGTGACCCGTGAGTCGTGACCCAAGTTAAGTAGGTGCACTGACTCCAAAACTCCGTATTCGAACCAACCTTTAATTTCCCTTGGCGCTTGTAAACGATTGGGGATTCTCTTGTATTTGTATCTCTCAAAATGTATTATCAGAGATGTAGAGAGATTGCCAGTGGCGTTTTTTTCGCAGCCCAGAGGCCACCAGAGGCGCCACTGTCGAAATAACTTGGGAAGACACGTGTTTCAAATAGACGCAGGCAAGCAAAAAGAAATTTTAAAGGAAAGCCTTTTCC
>JAWWEN010052357.1:0-10849 GCA_035582955.1 Sycophila texana | reverse complement strand
CGTACGTGCGCGATTTTTTTTGCTCAAGTTATTCATGAAAAACCAGGTGGCTCTATAATTTTTTAACGGATAGTAAGGAACCGGGAAAAACTTGTCCCGTAGGTGTGCTTTCAATTTTTTTTATTTTATTTTTAATACCCCAGTTGTTTGTCTATTTCCGTAGAATCCCACATATACATATCATATATACTATATTACTTTATAATCTCGGATTAACTCTATTTGCTTTCAACAATATCGAACAGTTCCATTATCATCAGAATAAATAAATTCTGCAAGATCGATTTTCATTTGATCATCTATCAGAATCAATGTTGATTATGAGGAATCAATAACGGCGCACGGAAGTTCAGTCCTACAAAAATCGATCGTACACATCAAAAGCATGTGACATAACTGATAACAAATCAGTTCGTCGATCCATGAGAAAGAGAGAAAGCGCGCCGCCATCAATTACTCTTGGGTAAGATAACGTTTTCAATAAACGCAAGTAGCGCGAAATTAAACCAGGTGATTGCCTTTTTCTCACAATCACGTGCTTTGAAACTTTTAAAGAAAAAGGAAAAGTTCGTAGAAAACCGATTTCGCATATACGGAGCAGAGTCTGGACAATAACCGGATTTCAAATACCCTCTATAACGACATTGTAACATATCGTTATTAATTTATTAATTTTTGTTACGTTTTCTCCGTGCCCTCTAAGATTAATTTCAATATTATCTCAATGAATGAGTGCAATTTATAGTTATACTTCGTGATTGTCTTATAGCACTTTGCTCAAAGAATTGTTTTGCGTTTCTTTTAATTATAATCTGAATTCCATGGAATGTCCATGTTACTTGTAAAATAACAATTTCGTTTGTCGAATCTTTGATACTTGTTTATTTATTGTCTATAGCAATAAAATCAAAATAAGAAATTGCGATTGGTTATCTAATATTAATGGCAATTTTTTAATAATCTTTGAAATAGCATAGGATTATTTTACTTTCAATTGAAGTTTATGAATCGTCTTGCATTAGCTTTTTTGACTATTGTATCATGATGAGCTTACGAATCAGTGTAAACGAAAAAGAAACTTATTAAAAGTTACATCGTTTAAGCTAAAGATAAATGACTCGGAAATTTTTTAAATTATAATACGATCTTCTGATATCGTTTTTTTATAATTAGCATGCTTTACGACGTAATGAACTACTAATAATCGTTTTCTGATGATATATCATTCTACAACCAAAGAAAATACAACCAATCGTTGAATTCATCAAGCGATAAAAAATTTCAAAGATAAAATAGTAAGACTTTAATTTACAATCTGCCAGAAAGGTGCTAATTTAATTACTCTTACTCTACTGACCTGTTCATTTGAATTTTCAAATTGTTTATCGTTAAAACTGAACTGAAAAAGTCTGCAAATTGTTTTTCAATTATTACATGAAGTTGTTCAGATAATATCAATAGAGATTAAATTTCTATATTAATTATGAACGCTTGTATCTATGGATACAGAATAAAGAAATAAAATTAAGATAAGAAAGCGAAGAACCATATAATTCAGTTTTGCATATGATAAAACAATAATTTTTCAAATACCGAACTAGACCGAACTAGAAAATTTAACATTTAAAAGTAATTACTTATTTACTGAGCACAGGTAAACGAGTATAGATGGTTTTTGATGATTGTTGTCAATCATGAAAAAGAGAAGTGGAAAAAAACAAACAATGAACCAGAAAGCTTTTATTACTTTATCGATAGTTCATTGGATTACAAATCTCAGTTGATTTCCTTATCGTCTTTGAAATTCCATAAGCCATCGACTTGTAAAACGCCAAGTAAAATGGTCGTACACAGCGTCACTATCTCTATTTTCAATCTTTGATTGAGAACATGCTCTCTGTCCTGAGACCGAAAAAGCATCTCACCTTCATTGGGATCATACGGGTATTTATGATATCAGCTTATAATGACTGTACCTATAATTCGAAGCGCAGTAAAACTCGATTGATGTATTCGGACAAAAATAGTTTACAAAAGTTATGTGTCATTGGAGAACTGATGACATCGTGCTTAACCGAGATATCTTTTTTGTACCTATTGTACTTCATTTTTGTTAACCTCATTTTGACAGTTCTTGTGAGTACCAAAAAAGGTAATATCTTCTTTTCGAAGGTATCCTTCAAATGATAGTCTGGCATGTGTAATTATACAAATATCAGTATATAAAAGATATATTTTAATATAATAATCTTTAAATGACAAAAGAAATCTAACTTGAAAAGTGAAAATATCTTCAACTTTACAAATTTAAAATAATGTCAGGTTTAGAATGAATATATTATATGACCGAGTGCGTCTCTTTCAAACACGTAAATTAGAAAAGTTTTTAATTGATCGTGAAATTCCAGTATATTAATCCAATAGCCTTCGCAATAAAAACGATGAAGGAGAACAGCAGGCGTTACTGCAATGGCGTTATCAGGTGCGCACAGCGCATTTCTCGAATTCCTCATTATAGCTCAGAAATTGGCCTGTCGCGATAGCGATTCAGGAGGGGAAAAAATAAACGCGATGGAAAAACAATAGAGAGGCCGCGAAACGATCTCGCGGATGAATTCTGGTCGAGGCGATCGAGAGCCACCGAAGACAATGAGCAGCATTGAGTCGATTTTTTGGTGCATCTGTGACAATACGAGAGGCAAAAAAATCGGATGTAATGTCGACGACCCGGCGAAAAAGCGTTACATTGATCTGATTTTTAGTACGGAGGAACTAGATGCTAACTGCTTTCTTGTGAAGATTTTCTGCTAATCAGATGAATCTGCATCTTGTTTGAAGCTGTCATGACCGATTAATTAAAATTCTAACGATTATTATATTATAAGTGAGGCATGTAATTAGCATTTAAATTAACTTAATATTATTAAGTACGCCTCGAATTATCATTATAAATTGCACTGAACATTAATGTTAATGCTCTATTTAATATTAGTTTACGTAAGTTGAGTTTTAATCTACGGATTTAATCTGTACAAAAAATGATAGTAGTCCAGGTTAATGCATCGTAGTAAAAAAAAAAACTTGTAGGTACGAGCCATTCTTAAAAATAAAAGCTATTCAGCCTGGAATCGTTGGCAACCAATTTTCCCACTTCAAACGAGTTCACCAATCCGGTTAGTTAATATTTCGTTCGCGTGATGCTAACAGTTTTACAAATCGCAGAAGGCAGCACTTATTAGGCAAATCACAAAATCGCTGTGAATTGCAACGTACCGATCGTTGAGGAGGTTGTCGTTGGGTTGTACATGTTGATAGGATTTGGGAATCCCACTGAGATGCCGCGCCAAAGGATGAATTACTATTTTCGGAAATGAGCATGTGGATTCCTTCTCACTGGTTCTCCTAGTCCGGGCAAAAGTTCCATCACCTGAGCTTCGATTTCGCGAAGCTTAGGGAAGACAGTTTCGTCCAGTTCCAACGAAGCGAGGAATAATTCACTGCGTTCATATCACAATAGATCGGATGCACGAGGTGGTGCATTAATTGAGTGTAATTAATTGAAGAGATTCGTAATGTCAGATCATCTTTGGTGTCAAATTTGGTGAATAATTAGTCTGACATTGTAGCCAATTAAGGGGTCGAGTAAGTGTTAGTTGTTTAAAGCATCTAAACTGAACGTCAGCCAAAAAATCGCGCAGTTGATTAAAAGTTTCTAACAGCAATATTAAAATGCTACGTTATTAGTACTTTATAATTATTTAGGTTCTAACGTAGTCCTGAGGCCTATAACGATGCACCAATTGTGTTAGAAAAACTTGTTCGATGAAGGAGGAAACGTAGCACTGCACCACTCGCATCACTCATAGAATCGCTTGAAAAACGGACTCATAGGCATAGAACGCTTCAATTCACTTTTATTACACGAGTCAACTTCAAACACCATAATCGTACACTTCAACGGGCAGCATCTCTTCGCCATACCAAGTATGGTACCACTCTCTCTTCGATTTTGCGTCTGGACAGTTTAACGTTGCAGCCATGCAGGTTGAAGTAGGTATTGCTGGCTACTGTCGTTGGAGGAAGGGAATGTCGCGCGAGTGCCGAGAGTGATCAACACTGGAGCTCCGCCTCGAACATAGCCTTCTTTTATTCGACTTATCGGTTCGCAAACCGATTAGATCGTTATCGCGCGGCGCGCTCAGGCGGGAGAGAGGAGGTCGTCTCAGGAGCTCAATTCGGCAAGGAGTGGGGCCGCAGCGACTGCACGCGAGCCGACAGATTGCAATAGCGACGCTGCCACTTTTGCACCCCCTTCCGCCCGACATTTCATTGTTTACGCTAATTAAGGGGGCCAACCTTAGTTCATTTCACTAAAAACAATTTAATATTTATTAACTGTAAACATTTTTAATAATCAGATCTTTTTATACTTATTTTGTATACATAATATGCGATATTGACACATTCAAAAAGTTCTTTTAGTGCTCATGGCCTCTTGAATATCTTATATTTTTACTTTGTCATTTGTTTGCCATGGGATTTCTCAGATTCTGGCCATTCAATCTTCTTGAAACTTTAGGATTATATTCTTTACGTACCTTTTTATGGACTTAACGGATTTGAATTCTAAATAAAAGTTTCAGAACAAATGCTATACTCGAAGTATTCACTTTTCTTTATATAATTATTAATATTTTACACATAAGTGTATCTAATAATTGGTCATTCTTTACATCTCAAAAAAGTAATCCGTTAAGTCTGTAGTACTACGCTAGTAAAATATTTTTAGTTTAAAAAATACTAAGTAATACACCAATTGGCTAAGATAAGGTATGGCAAGCAAACGACAAAGTAAAATTATAAGATATTCATGGGTGCGTAGTACAAGAGGCAATGAGCATTAAAAGAACATTTTGAATGTTTTAATTATTAAAAATTTAAAATATAATTTTTACAGTTAATAAATATTAAATTGTTTTTTAGTGAAATAAACTCAGGCTGGCCCCCTTAAAGGAATTGCTTGACTATATATCGTCGCTTCCTACGAAGACTAGTTGATTTTAAAAAGACCTATTTTAATTTCCCTTTTTTGAAGCTTTGGAGTAAAGTAAACTCTTTCAAAACCTGATAAAGTTAGGGTATCATACGAATAATACCTCGAATTTATCAGGTTTTAAAAGAGTTTACT
The DNA here is from genome assembly GCA_035582955.1 of Sycophila texana. Classification (NCBI taxonomy): domain Eukaryota; kingdom Metazoa; phylum Arthropoda; class Insecta; order Hymenoptera; family Eurytomidae; genus Sycophila; species Sycophila texana. The sequence goes on along the minus strand of JAWWEN010052357.1, from coordinate 5,661 downwards.
TTACTCCAGAACTTCAAAAAAAGCAAATGAAAATAGGCCTTTTTTGAAATCTATAAGTCTTCGTAGGAAATGACGATATGATGTGGGAATTGCTTTTTCTTTTAACTGGGCTCGTTTCTTTTGAGCAAAAATATTGCAAATGAAACAAACGTTGCACGATCTTCGGGTGTAATTTCGAGCCTGTGACTTCGAAATTGATTCGTTTTTCATTGAAAACTTCAGTGTTATGGCATTGATAGTAATTACCCAAGTAAGACTAATTCTTGTAATTTTAATATGAATCTTTAATACATAAGTCATTTTATAGAAATAATTCTTTACATTGGATAGTGGCAACCACCTATATATGTTCTTTTAATTTTTTAATGCACGGTACTCTTCCTCCTTTAAATTATGAAGCAATAATCAAAATGTAATGACATTAGTCACGTTATAAGTTTATTTTATTTTGCACTGCATTTCAGAGTAAAAAAAACGGGCACGGAATTAGCACTCAAATGAATGTTGTGTGCGGAATTGCTCATAAAACATTTAATTTTCAAAAGAATTTGTTTACGCAAATATGTGCTTAGTAATTGTTCAATACATTCTGCAAGAAATGCGCACACTACGATTATACCCAAAACAAACATTTCGTTGTAAGTATAATAATTACAGATATTTTTAAGTTTTTTTTTTAAAGAGTTGAGCACATAATTTTCATATTGAACGTGTGATTCTTCAGCGTACGAATTAAATTCGTTATAACAGAAAAATTTTAATTTCCGAATGACTTATTTTTAAGCATCCGCAATGTTATGTATTATGCGCTTTAATCGGCGTAAAATGATTTGCATCATTTTTCATAGATAAGAAAACATGTAATCGCTGGCAGTTTCAACTTGGCTCTAAAAAAAAAAAAAAACGCACCGGAGTGGAAAAGCTGATTTATTTATTGGCGATAAGTAGCGAAAATATTTGCCTGTATAACATATTGTGTAAAAAAAAATGTACCTTATTACGCTAGTTAAATCTTTTTATTTCGCAGATTAAACATCCAGCGCTAATACCAGCATTACCTAGATCATGTATACAAATCGTAAAAACGATGCTATTTTGATACATCTCTTACAATGAAGTGACTCTACAGACTGTCTGCTAATAACATCGACGATAACGAAGGTGTGAGAATGACGCTGAAAATTGATATCTTTGACTGCTTTAATTTTTGGGATTTTCCGAAGCAATGCTAATTTTAGAAGGTATTACACGATTTTAATTCATTCAAAGCAATTCGTTTATCAAAAGAACCCAGTTTTTTTTTCTTGTTATACACCTATAATGAATAATAATTTGCTTGCGCGGAATACGCTAAAGTTATTTTTGAGAGACGATTTTTTTTCAGTTTTGCCTCATTAGTTAATGGTAATTAAATTTCGAAGTAATGAAGCAGCCTTTCAAGTAGCTTTTAAAGCGCACAATATCGTTTTCCATTCAATTTGTGCAAGAAAATCAATGAGTCACTTGAATAATTAATTTGCTTTTCTTGCCTTTCAAATCTATCATTTTGACAACTCAATAGCGTCGCTTAAAACAAGAAAAAACACATTTCAATTTATTAGTGAAAACTCTTTTGAAAACTTTGCTTCTGGGAATATCGCTTTGTGGGTGCTTTTTTACGCGACATCCTGGAAGTTTATTATATTTTTCGTTGAAAAAAAAACTGAAATGGCGCGCTTTACTGGTTAGATACTGCGTCAGGGGCGACAATTTACTCGTACTCGATACTTCTACTCGCTGCTTGTGAATCCCTCGGATAACGTCGCGCGGGGAAATTTCAGGTGGAAAAAACAACAACGCGCATTTGTCCCACCTTGAGGTGCTCCAATACCAACCGGACGTAAATACTTCAGACGGCGACGATAATTTTTCGATTAATGAATGACGGGCAGCGAGAAAAAGCGCACTGAATGGCGTAATAACGTTCCGCGATCCCCTCGCCTAAATGAAGGTAAGAGTAAAAGTTTCCATGTCAGCGGGTCGGCAGTAACTCGGGAAAAAAATAACGGTACTGGTGGAGTACTGGCATTATCAGTACAGGGACAATGTTGGAATGATAATACGTTCGGCCAATATTGGCAAAAACGAATATCGGCTAGCAATGGGCCCGATGCTGGCTCAACGGGGACAAACAAAATTAAAAAAATATATATATTTTTCTGAACTATTGTTACTAAAGTAATTACTCTAACTACAGTGTCGAGGATAATTTACGATTAAACAAACTTACCTAAGTGAAATTCGATCGTAATTATACGAGAACTTCGCAGACTTCGCTCGAACTGCTCGAAGCGATAATATATGAAAAAGGATAACAAAAGAAAAAGGGATTGAGCTCTACGGTGAGGATATAATATCTCTTCGAGCGAATTTCTCGTATAATTACGATCGAACGATTTTATGAGAAAGCAAACATAATCGATAATTTTTTCTATTGTGGTTTTATTCTCGTTATTTACTGACAATACTATAGTACCCGAATGAAAAAAAAAAAAGAAGTACATACTCGTAAATTACTGTAAGATTTAGTATATATAAGTACATCTGTGTATGTTTCCATACAATTCTGTACGATTCCGTAAGTTTGCGTACATTACTGTTACAATTTGAAAATTTCGTATAGTACTGTACGCAATAACGTCCCGAATCGTACGGACACGTACGGACGCGTACGGAAATTTACGGAAACGTACGCAATCATACGGTCGGTTACAAATACATTAGAAACTAAAAAAAATTGTTATATAGAACATTTTTTGATAGATGTAGCTTTCCGTAGAATTTCGTACGATTCCGCATATTTTCGTAACATTTAATAATATAAGTTTAAGTATTTTTGCGTACGTTTGCATACATTTTTGTACGTTTACGTACATTTTTCTGTACATTTCTGTATATTTTTAAACACTTCCTTACGTTACCGTACATTTCCGTAGGTTTCCTCATTGCTGTATATACTGTTATCTGTTGCCGTTCATTCGCGGTACGATTCCGTACGATGCCGTACGTTTCGGAACTTTGCCATACGTTTATGTACAATTTGTCCAAATTATAACTAAATGCTACGGAATCGTACGGAAACGTACGGTTACATGCAGTAACCTACTAAAATGTATTCAAGCGTACGATTTTTATTTCTATTCGGGTAATTTTAAAAGACTAAGGCAATACTGGACCGATACTGGGCCATCGCTAGCGTACCAATACTTTTTTTATATTCTTTATTATTTTTTGTTACTGATATACCGAAACTGGGTAAGGTTAGGGTACCAGTACTGGCGTGCCGATTCGAGGCCACTACTGCTTTGACAATTGGACGACTTTTTCTCAGAATGTTTTAACCCCTTGACTCCCAGTGTTACATGTAAGTAACATTTCAAAAAAGCATTTATCTCATGTTTTTATTAAAAAAATCTTTAATAAGGTAAAACAAATTTATGGATGTTGTAAACGACATTATCAGGTATCGTTTACAGTAAATTTTAATCATAAAATATTTAAGCCAATTGACAAAATAAAGAAAATACAAAAATAATTTTTGTTTGCAGAAATGTCTTAATTAAATGATTTCTGCATGTATAAAAAAAATTGGAGGGATTTTAATGTGGGATTCAAAGGGTTAAAGGAGTACTATCGGTAAATAGTATTACTATTCAGATTATTATAAAATTGCACATACTAGTGTGTTTTCTTTTCAAATGGACATATATACAAATTTTTGGAAAGTTACACTAACTTAGAAAAAAGTTATTAATAATTTTCTGTTTAAACTATTAACACGTAGTCCTATGGAAAATTACATTCAATCATGAAATGGATGAATTAAACGGCTGGGAAGTTTTTGACAAAAGTGTGAGAAATGTATCTTTAATATCTCCTGAATATAATGCATCGAACCAAATGGTGATTTATTGATTTTTAAAGTTAATGGAAGTAAATGAATAAAATTATTTACTTGCATGGGAAAAACACGATTCTCGCGCTTTCGGTTTTCATCACAAGTATGCGCACTTGAACCGTGATGCCCGACGACTGGTCGGTCTAGATTCTACTCTCGTCATTTTTTTTTCTGTTTTTCTGAGCGAGGGTGCCACGCGCTTTCTTTCCCGGAATGCGCCGATGGTACATATTGATAAGTAAAAGCTGCAGTTTTTTTCTGGACATGTGAAATTGTAATACTCAAGTCGGTAGATCGATGGTCGGCCTTTCGTTCTAGTAGAGTTCAGGTGCACATTGCGTGCTGAGATTGAAATTATTTTAATAGCCACAATTTTAAGTAAGTTAATATAAATAAATAAGCGTTATAAAGTTAACGAACGTATTTTCACTTTCATGCCTGTTATCACTGCAGATTAACGCGTAGTTTCTTTATCGATGTAATTTAAAATATTTAATATATTTATTTAATATTGTTTCTAAAACTGTACCGTGAAAAATACAAATAACGTCGACAGGTGCGAACTATTCCATGAATAACACTTTAAAAAAAACACCTTCACAAAGAAATCTAATGAAAATGAAAAGGTCGACTGTCTTGAATCTACACTCTAAAGTATCGAAATCAATGTTGAACACCGGACAAAGTGATAGAAATAACACCATAGACGACCGAGGAAGTTCCAGCGAAGCGGAACATGCAAATGTAATGAATTACTCTCATCAATTAATCAGTATCCCCTTCGCGACCTTAACCCCGGAAAAAGCGTCTCAGCGCGTGACTACGTACAGTCAGCGTTACTGCACAATATATGGACGGCAATATACAATATTATCTTGGGCAATTATCGAGTGGAAAAAGGAAAAAACCGAGAAAACCGAGGGGCAAACAATCGCGGCGATACGTTGGCCGTAAATTTCGTTCGACTTGTTTAGCACTACATCGGGGCTGATGAATGGGAATCCGGCACGCGCTTTGCCGAGATTAAATAGAAAAGATATACCCTAATACAAAGAAATTGGGAAAAAAACCGCGAGTCTCTCTAAAATCTTACTTGGCCCGTTCGCTCGATCCCAGTATAGTTCACTTGACTTAGCGCCAAGAATTTTATTCCGGCTTTATGTTCGAAAGGACCTTTCTTTTATTATTTTTTTTAGCCTCCCGGCAACTCGTCCACAACCGATACTGCCGAGCTTAATAGGAATAAAGGTAACTTAAAATAAAAACTAAAATTAATATTAAGGTAGTGCTGTCAGTAATGGAGTTACCGTTCAGATGTTGATAAAATTGAAAGTATTGGTCGATATTAAGCCACAGAAAGCTCAGTTGTGTAAATTTTTGTAGGCCTAGGGTGTACTAGAAAAAAGTAATTATAGTGATTCAATTTTGACGCGGTTAACACCGTAGCCTTATGGGACACCAAGTTCTTTTGCGAATCCTGCAATAACTACCGTTCAGATTTCAATAAAATTAAATATAGTGTGATAACTGAAAATGTATGCAACATTTTGCAATTTAGGACATTTCGATTAGGTACATGTGACCGCTTAAGGTAGCAATGCCGTGACCTCATAAGTCAAATGAGCCCTATGCACTGATTGCAACGTCGCCAAGTCGCGGCGTTTGCACATTATGTAGAAAAAATATATCTATAGGTTACATTTTTATGCGAAAAATATTTTATA
>JAWWEN010052356.1:0-10849 GCA_035582955.1 Sycophila texana | reverse complement strand
CAGTTTCGACCGAGTGAAAAGTTTTCAAAAGTCGTCTCACGAAAAGCATAGGCGTGAGCAATCTCCCTACTCATCTCTGTCTCCACATCTAGTCATTACTTCGTCTCATTGTGTAAACACCCTAAAGAGATACACTAGCGCCGTCTTGTGCTTAAGAGATGAGAAATCAACGAGTGAAAATATATGTTCACGGACTTGTGGGGATCGATATCGAACTGGCAATAAGAAAGAGTGCGCGCGCCACTGCGGAGCTGCGACGTTTGTATGTGTTGTTGAGCATCAATCTGACAACATTGATGATCCAAAATTAAACTTCTGTATCAATTTTATTAATCTTATCAATAAATAATATTTTTAATTTAACAATCTACGATTGCTTTTATTAAACCAATTCAGAAAATTCAATTACAATACTTTGCAGCATATTTTTTTTTTAAATAGTTACTTGCAAGATTTTTTCAAAAAGTAGTAAGAAAAATCTATTAAAATAAAAAAAAAGTTAAAAAACGAAAAATTTAAATGATATTACTAATACAAAGATTTTCATAACAAAAATTTAAACGATAAAGATTGATGATATTTATATTTATAACCCAATTTAACAAACAATAAACTAGGCTTAACATAATTTAATTTTTAAATACAATAACAAAAATAATTTCCGTTCTTGATAATTAAATAATGTAATATCCTTTTTCACGTGCACTAAAATAATTCAATTAACAAGATAACATATTTCGCTGTCAGTTAAATGACTGATGCAATAAGTCACAACCAACAACCTTACTTCAAACGAGGAAATTCAAACGTTCGTTTTTGGATCGTCAATGTTGGCTACATGCTTCGGTACTTCGGTCACAAACTGGCATTAGGCGTCAGTCGTCTGCCGGCCGTCGACACGAAGATACAAAAGAATTGCCACATTGCCACGCTTCGCTTTATTCGTTTTTAACGTTAAGAGAACTCGAAAGGTTAGTGCATCTATGCTTCAATATTTTAACTGCAGTAGCAGCGCTCAATTCAACTGCAGCTGTCTTCTTGCCTGCCATTGAACTTTTAGGCGTTACATTACGTCAGATTCTTTCACGTGTCGGAAAAAAGATGAGCGAACAAACATAATTAAGGGCTATGTTGGAGTCAGGCTTCTCCTTTAATTTTCGAACACAACGAGATGTGGAAAATTTCAACAGAGTATCATCACTTGTTTGCGTTAATGGGATATATATATATATTTAAAGAAAAATTTTTGTAGATTTAAAAATATAATTGGATGTGATTAAGACAATATTAACACATTTAGTATAGAGTATTAAAAACTTTACTACTGCTGCCAGCTCTACTCAAGGTCGCGTGATAAAAATAGTTAATTTAGAACATGATTGTGATTTTCTTTTTACGTGAAATTTTTATGATTCTCATTAAATTTTTTTTACTTTTTACGGTAAATATTTTTTTACTAAATCATGTTTTCGAATTGTTAGTTGGTGTGATCGTATTAATAAATGAAATAAATGTTCACAGTGTACGACAGTTTTCATCACCTTTTAACAGTACACCCACGTGTATCCGAGTCTTCGACCCTCAACCGGCTTGGCGCATGTGTATTCCACCTTACTGCTATGCTGCGCATGTGCAATCTGATCTGTTTGAAACTAAGAGATTCTTTTTTTTTAATGTAACTTTCTTGCAGTAGTAGCAGATTGTCATGAAACTTGTTTATTACAGAATATTATTTTTGAAAAATTAACATTTAAAAATAGGATTTTGACAAATCAATGAAATTTATAACAATAATAAATTTTAATTCTACAAAGATATTTTTTTTTCGTTTTCTCAAAACTTAGATAAAATTTTTTATTTACAGCCGCCTCAAACCCATTATTCGAGACCGCATAATCAGTCCGGTTTCGGTCAGCAAAAAATTTAGGGCTATAAAAAAAGAGAATTCTAATGATACCTGTTATTTCAGGACAAGGTTTAAGAATTATCTTTCAATATTACACTTCTTTCAGAAACTAATAATCGCATTACTTTTTACTGTAAACGTATATTATTACTATGAACATTAGAAAACAAATATTTATTTAAACGTTTGTTAATTCAAAAATTCACAAAACTTCATGATTGTTATTTTAAGATTATTTTATTTTATCATGTTATAATTTTTTATCAAAGTACATATTAACTTTTGAAAACTTTTGAAAATACATTTGAAAGCTGCCTTATAAACGCTGTACGATTTTTTAAATTAAACAAAAACTTTTTATTATTGCAGTGGCTTTGTTCACATTTTATCTTGTTATTCGTTTCAAAAATATAAAGATAACGAACATTACCAAACTCATGTTTTCAGAGTTAATCGAATCGTACATTCTCAATAATTCATTGATCAAAAAAGAAGTCAATAACGTGATTATAAATTCATTATTTTACAGACTTAAACAATGCCGACAAATACTGAAGAAGGTTTCGCAACGAAGGCTATTCATGCAGGACAAGACCCAGGACAATGGAGTCATCGTGCTGTAGTACCACCGCTGGTTATGTCAACTACCTTTAAACAGGATGGTCCAGCCGAACATTTAGTAAGTATTTTTAATTGTTTCTCGTTTTGACTAAATTAAGGACAGTCAATAAAATAAATAATTTGTATCTCGAGCATTTGTTTAAGTTGAAGTTTCCTTTTTTGCAATATTTTGTTGGCTTATGTTGGCAGTTGCTTTTTAAATTGCACTACTTGTAATAAAATCTTATCTTTATACGTAGGCGAATACGAATAGGTAACAATATCATGTAATCCACACGACTTACACTAAGATCAAAAGACACAATTTGTTCTAGTTCCGTGTACGTCTCAAACTGAATTTTTATAAAAATAAAATATTGTTAAAAAATTAAGGAGCCATTTAAATTTCAAAAGGCGTAACAAATATATCTGATAATAAGCATAAACCGCGAATCCTATTACAATAGGGATATGAATACGGCAGAAGCGGTAATCCGAGCAGAAACTGTTTGGAAACCTGCCTGGCTGCACTCGAAAGTGCAAAACATGGACTGGTCTTCTCGTCGGGACTCGGCGTAATAACGGCACTTTCAGCACTCCTTCAATCGGGCGACCATATTGTATGCGGTGACGATGTTTATGGAGGTACCAATCGCTTCTTTAAGCGCTGCCTAGCAAGTCAAAAAATCGAAACCTCTTTTGTCGATGCCTGCATCACTCAAAATTTCGTGAATGCCGTTAAACCCAACACCAAGGTAACCAATCCCATCCCATCATATTTCAGACTTTTCGTGAAAAAAGTTAAGAATTTTTCAAAGTTTTATGAGCTTTATGGAATTAATGATAATTTCAGATGATTTGGATTGAAAGCCCAACTAATCCGTTATTAAAATTGGCAGATATTCAGGCCATTAGTGAAAAAATTAAAGCCACTAGACCAGATATTTATATTGTAGTTGACAATACGTTTGCAACTTGCTATTTTCAGGTAAAAATTTGGATTATCTCAAAAATATATGATATATTAATAGCTAATTATTATTCAAATTTGAATAGAAACCTTTAGAACTCGGTGCCGATATAACAGTATATTCCTTAACAAAATATATGAATGGGCACTCGGACGTAATAATGGGTTCTGCAATCGTGAATCGCGATGATATTGCAGAAAAATTAAGATTTTTACAAAATGGTATTTTTAATTATATTTTTATATAAAAAAACATTTACACTATGGATAAAATTTAATCTTATTTATTCATCATAGCAATGGGTATTGTTCCATCTCCTTTCGACTGTGCTTTGGTGAACAGAAGTCTAAAAACTTTAGAGCTGAGAATGAAGCAACACATGAAAAATGGTTTAGCAGTTGCCAAATTCTTGGAATCTCATCCCTTAGTAACAAAAGTCCTACATCCATGTAAGACACGTGCTTTTTAAAGATATTCTATAATTTATGAATTAAAATAAAAATCGTCATTTGAAAAATTTCAGACTTGCCCTCACATCCACAGTATCAATTAGCAACTAAACAGATGTCTGGTTACAGCGGTGTAATCTCTTTCTACCACACAGGAGACTCAAGTAAATTTTTGAAAGCTTTGAAAATATTCACTTTAGCTGAATCACTTGGTGGTTACGAGTCACTCGCAGAATTACCGTAAGTAAAATTAGATTTCAATTATTTTTGAAACTTTTAGTAGGAAACAATTTACAGTGACCTAAATAATTACTGTTTTTCAGATCTGTAATGACACACGCATCGGTACCGGAAGCGGAAAGAGAAATTCTCGGAATCAATGACCAGTTGATTCGATTGTCAGTAGGATTAGAAACCGAAAAAGATCTCTTAGCTGACCTTGACCAAGCGCTAAAAAATTCCACTCTATAAAGTATTATACTCTCATACTAAGGTACACATTTTGAAAGGCTAATGATAATGAACTCTTGCGTCATAAAAGACCAATTGCACATTTCCACTACGAAAAATGAATCTTACATTGATTGATTCAATAAAACTATATCTATATTTATCTCACACACATTTAGAAGAAAATCAGCAAATAAAAAAATGCACTCGTGAATTTAAAACATTTTTAACAAAAATAAATATATATTTCAATTTTTTTAAAACATGTAGTATTTTTTCCCATACAGTACCAGTACCAAATTTTCCTTCCTGTCGAAAAAAAAAAACTAAACTAGTTCATTATCGAAATATTTATTGCCCTTTAATAAGTAACTTCTGAAAAACTGAAAACAGCTTCAAGTTAACAAACAATAACGATAATTCGCCAATGCAAGAAAAAAGTTTCAACCCAGCTCACCGCGTTATTAGCGCGACGATAAATCGCCGGTAAGTAGGTATACACGATGACATTAAAAGGCCACCTTATCGCTCGCGCAATCCGCACGCGCGCTCGCCTTTCCCGCAAAAAGTGACTCGGCAATCGGGCAATAACTCTCGACTCGCGCCTACGTATGTGTACGCCGGAGCGCCTGTCGTCGAGGCGAGCTGAGGGGAAAACTCGCGGCGGGCTCGCGTTGATTTAGCGCCGCGTTCAAAGGGATTAAATTAGACGAGGTACCTCGAAAAACTTGCGTTTCAACGCGAGCCCGCGAGAGAAATAATAATTGAAGATCCGCGATAAGTGGCGCTGTTGTTACGCCGCGATGCATGCGCCGCGGCAGACGTATGCCTTCCGGAAACATTTCGCTAAGGTACATGCGCCTCTTCCACGAAACTCCTCCCTCGCTTCTCTTCTTTTTTTTCTTGGTCTCGTTGTCTGGCCGTACGTGTAAGTACAGGAGCGGACGAGGGTCGACTGCACTATTTGGATAATTAGACGTTTATGTAAATTTACCATGGAGCCTCAGGTAGTTTGTTGATGTTTCAACGCTCGTGAAATCGCTCGCGTGGGACACGAGAATGGGAACGACAGTGAGAAAATGAGGAATAAGAAGAGAACTTGGATTGGAACGAAAATTTAGGCTGATATTTTTATTATTGTAAACAAATATTGGGAGAACTTATTCAACTTTACTAATAGTATTATAAGAAAATTTAATGTGTAAATTCAAAGACCAAGAATTATCATTGGGTAAAATTGAATAAATGAAAACTATGTTAATACACTTCATTTAACATGTAAATGGAATATCTTCTATTTATATATTTATAGTTTTCTGCACAATAGTCTACTTATTTTTTTCACCTCACCACCTGCTTGAGAGTAGATTCATAATCAATAGAATTTGATCCTTTTATAAATTGATAAAAGTAAGGTTTCGCTTCAATAAAATTTAATATGACCGAATTATTTAATTCTTTTTAAAACTGAAATAACTAATCGAGATTTTGGAATTTTTGGCATCCCGGCAAATTGAATTAATGAACATATATTATAAGTGGACTTCACTAAAAAATCGTTAGAATTAGAATATTTTATCCTGAATTCTACGATCTGTGATAATGGCAAAGCTTTTCTTTCAATTAAATAAATAAATTAAATTTCACACCACTCTAATCTTACACCAAATGAGTTTGATTTAGTGCAATTTGTTGCTTCGTAAAATTCAAGTTAATCAATTATTCGCACAATACGGACTCTACATTCCCAGCAAAAAAAAGACGAGTTTCCAATTACCACACTTAACAAAAAAATCGACGAAAAATCCGAATATCCAGTACTGAAATTAAAGCTGAATTAAAACTTTATTATCCGGCGCAGTTAATCTTAAATTGGACCCAATCCCATTCTCTCTCTCTCTCTCCGCTTTTCCTCTCTCCCACCTCTCGCGAGGCTCGATACACGCGAGCCTCTTTCATTAAAAATTATCACGAAGCTGTGGCTCATTGTCTCATCCGTGCGCCCCCCTCCTTTCCCCTCGCCTCGAGACCGGGCTGCGCATAATTAACGAGACACGCAATAGCGCCCCGGAACTGACCACGAAAAAGGATCTTCTCCCCTCTGCAGCCGCCGAATATAAAACCGTCCCAGTGTCGCAGTGATCATTACGGCCGTTTAATGGCGCTCGCGCGCGCGATCTCGACGCCTCTCACAATCGAGACAATGATACAGACGTCGCGCGGAGGGACAAAACCCGAGGCGACACCCGACTGAATGAGCCATTACCCGCGCGTGGCGTGTATATAATTATCGCGCCGGCCAGACAATGCCGATGGGGGATGAGTTCGGGTGGAGAAAAAAAATCGAGCCCGCGAGCGACGGGGAATGCCGACGCGCGCACAGAGAGGCCTGGCGTCGAGAAGCTATGCGAATCGCTGTGTTAACTGATAGATGTGCATTTGTCGATTCGCGTCAACGTAGTGTAGGTCGCTGTGTTGGAGGAGATATACGTGCAACTAGAATTTTACTCTTGGTCTGAATTTCGAACACTAATTAGGGGAAATTTTTTCTTTTCGGTCTTGATGTATAATTAACAGCGCGACGCGAATTTACTCGATTTATTTGAAAAGCTCACGGATCTCATACAATTACACGGAGTGCGAATAAAGTTTTAAAATTATTTTCAATTGCTTGCAGAATAAAAGTGCCGCACCGTTAATTAAACTTGACGAGCCAGTTTATTTAATTAACGAAATCAAAATAAATCGTGCTCCGTAATTAATTCCTAGCTGCACAAGGTGTATCAAATTTAATTTGTCTAATTCAATTACTATTTGTATTTTTTTTTTAAATTCGTATCTAATTAAATAAAAATCGTCTTTACTATAAATAATTAAAGAGAATGGATGGCACAATTCTTGTTTAATCAACTGCAGATACAAATCGAGGCAAGCAAAATATAGCGGTTCAAACTAACGGAAATTAAGGACTCTATAGAGTTTAATCATAATACGACCGACGAGATTGCCTAACTATTTCGCCGAGTCACGCTCTCGCGACATCAATTACACAAATTCACGATTTCGTAACAGTCAATCAAGGCACTTTGAAAATAAAGCCGAGATCGCGCCTCGGCAGCAATCAATCATCCGCGGGAGATTTTAAACCCTCAACTTCGAAAATTAAAGCACCTCCCTCTCGCCTCTCGAGGCGCCAAGAGAATTAATTACAGCGCGGGACGAAAAGACAGCGGGGTGAAAAAAAAAGGGAGTGAAAGACGCGGGAGCTCGATATCAGCGCGTGGGCGGGGCGCGAAAATGAGGGAGGCTCGGGCTCGTTAAATGGGCAGATTGTTCGTTTGTCGACGCCGGCGGACAAGCGAAAACAAACAATATCCTGGCTGCATTGCGCGAGGCGAGAAGTGTGAAAGGAGGCGACAGCGTCTACCATGCTTGTATCGAGGGGCTCACCCGGTATCGCGGCGACAAAAAAAAGAAGGTGGGACTAAATGGAGGTGGGAAATCGCCCGGTGGAAGGGGAGCGCCCGCGTCGTGTCTTCGTCGGCCCCCGAGGCGCGGAAAAAGAAACGGCAAACATAACGAGTGCCAGGAAGGATCATTAGCGCGCCTCGCGGCCTTGAGCGTAGACTTGTGCGCTTAACTTAAATGGTGAATTTCAAATTGTGTGCTGTCGGTTCGTGAGTTTTCTTTTTAATTAGAAAGATTTTTTATTGGTAGGGATCGTTCGAGGAAATTAATCAAATACGTCTACAATTGTACCCGGTCGAATTAAATGTTGAGAATTAATTATATATTATTATGATTATTTTACTATTAAGAGAAAAGTAATGGATTTTGGAACTATAATATTTTTTACTGTCTCATCGACATAATAAATCTTGAAATTAAAAAATGTTAACATATGCGAGAATTTATTACACCTGCAGTGTTGCTGTCAAAATGTAAAACAATTCGATGAAATAAAATAAAAAGAGCCTCTTAAACGAATTGCCCAAAATTCTGTTACAACTATACCACAGTATACTTATATTATCACCTAAGCCACCGCGTGAGTCGATTTCCGAAGAAAGTAAAGACACACCCGTACCTCCATAAAACGTAAATGACGGGACTCAAGCTGTACTCTCCCCTCAGGGTAGCTGAGCGCGTTTCGGAAACAATTACGGAGCCATCGTGTAATCGCTCGCGAGGCCCGAGGTGGCGGTAGCCCAGCTCGTAAACTCGCCCCTTCTAAAAGCTCTACGCTGAGCAAACCTGGCCGAGTGAATGAGAGAGAGAGAGAGAGAGAGAGAGAGAGAGAGAGAGAGAGAGAGAGAGAGATAGAGAGAGAGAGAGAAAAGCAGTGCTCTATCGCGCCGGTGTATGATTGATAATGAATCGCGGCTCGCCGCCTCGTAAACTTACGGGAGGTCCGACGGGGTTAATTGATCTCGCTCCTCGTTAGCGAGCCCCGAAAATCACCCTGTCGATCTTTGGCCATTTTTTTTCTTTTCCCTCTGCTCATCTGCTATTTTTGATCTCCTACTTTTTATTCGTCAAAAATTATTTATCAATATTTGATTATAAACGAATTGAACTATTCTCATGAAAAAACAACCATTCCAATTGTCAGTCCTTTTTTTTAACTACAAGTATTTTTGTAAAGCTAACAATAAACAGTAATCATTCAATACAAAGAATTTCGTTTACTGTTTGCTTCAATGATTAAGTTAGTAACTTCCGCTATAAATTCACCGTGTAATTAATCTCTTTTTCACTACGCCCGCGTCGAAAATACCACATTCCCCTCGACATTCCCTCCCTGCACCGTACGGAGAATGTAGCAATTTCGCCACGGTTGTAGTGAAAAATAGTACACACTACACGGGAAGTAAAAAAGAATGCCTCAGATCGCACGTTTGTCACCAGAACCGAAGGCGAAGGTTCCTCAATTTACGTGCGGTCTGGAACCATTCTTATTTTACCTCCCTTGTTGTGTAATATACTAATCTCCATTCACACTTTTATATGAGCAATTCTACAAAAAATAAGCAATTTTGAGGTCGATCCATGATTAAAAATTTTGGATCAAGCACGCGTTCCCGACCTGGTGCATTCTCTTCTATATATCTTTCTTAACTGAGAAAAATTATTGGAGAAATATTACCGGTTGCCAAACTTTATTGAGGGCACTATGAAGATTTAAAAATTAATTACATTTTTTAGCATTTTCGCGTATCAATTTATCGGCATCTACAACGTTGTGGGTTACAAATACGTTAGTAATGCCACAAAAATTCAATAAAATAATATAAACTTTGGTCTGTGGCTGAGCTAATTTGATGATATATACAATGGTAAATAGCATACGTACGTAATTTACTAGTGCCAGTAGATTGATAAGCGAAAACGCTGAAAATTATATCAATTTTTTTAATCTTTATAGTGCCCTCAATAAAGTTTGGCAACCTGTAATATTTGTTGAACAATTTTTCTCTGTTAAGAAAGGTATATAGAAGAGAATGCACCGGGTCGGGAACGCGTGCTCGATCCAAAATTTTTAACCATGGATCGACCTCAAAATTGCTTATTATTTGTAGAATTGCTCATATACCTCCCTAAAATATTTTTTCCTCAAAACATGTATGCTCCTATGTATGCTGCAATCACGTAACGCAAACGAGGTTCATTGACCAAGATAATGTCTGGCGACCGCGAATCGGCGATCGCTCGCAAGTGGAGGTATATATATATATATATATATACACTGATGAATGTGATCGCGCTTGATAGAGGAATCGAGTGATCGCACCAGTGACGCCCGCCGGGGATCAATTAACTTTTGGGCTAGCCCCGCACCGCCCGGATAATGAGTGATGCCTGCACGCGATCTTTCGCAGCGTTTACCGACTAGACTAGCTGACAGCGATTGTTTTCGCGCTTCCCAATTTTCGCGGCCCTATCGCCGCGTGTCCGTAAATCGCGTAGGCTCCCGGTCTATGCTAGTTAAGTTCATTCGGCGGTCGTGTCAATAGCGACCGCTCCATTAAAGATGCTTATCGGTTATGTACAACACTTGTATAGCGAAAAATTTAATATTAATTTTTATTAGAAAAAAAATTACTTTTCATTTTGCAGACAATTTTTACCAGAAGATTCTCAACTTATAACTCAAAATGAAAAAATGCTGCTGAAAAAACTTACTACCTATTCAGAAAAAGAAGAAATGCGAAGCAGTATAAAGTACATATTTTGCATCGTTTGCGAGCGTGAAAACATAATAATACCTATGTCTTGCGGTGTCTCGATATAAACTCGATTGTACAAAGCTGTACCTGCTAAACAAAACGTATAAGAATCTGGTTAATTAACTTGCCCCCTTCGGGCGAAAATCAAATCAAGACATATTTTTTTATTTTTATTTATTACCAGAGTAAAAATATACAATATATTGCACATTATAGTTACATTACATTAAAGTAATCCAGCAGAGG
>JAWWEN010052355.1:0-10852 GCA_035582955.1 Sycophila texana | reverse complement strand
GAATCAACCGAAAAGGCTGTTGTCCGTATTTATCGGCGCGAGGCTGTTGTTTCAATAGTATTTTTTTCTCAGTGCACCTGTTTGCAGCAATCAGTATTTATTTATTACACCGCTCATTGAAATTTTCTACAATCGTCAATGTAATTTAATAAACAAGAAGTTATGAAATAAATAAAATATTAAATAGTATAATAAATTTGTTAAATATATTTAATATATTTTTAATAAATAAACAAATAAAAAGTTACATTAGGATAATTGTCAGTGTTAAAGTGAAAAGGAGGTGAAAGGGAAACAGCACGTCCGTACAAAGCGTGAATGAGTACTTTTGAAAATACGGGAAAATGTAAAGGGAACGTAGTTGAAAATGGAAGAAAAGTATGTGTGTGTCAAAGGCTTAAAAAGGCATGTGAAATTATAAAATGTATAATGCTACTTATTACATTCTGAAAAAAATTATACAAAAGGGGTTATTTTAATTAGTGTTACAAAATAAACGCCAGGGACAGACTTAAAAGCAACGTGGTTCTAAATGCATATTTACTCAGTACGTTTAAAAAATATTTAATCAGTTATGCCATTAACTGTTTTTTCAAAAGTACATGTATTCGTATATTAAGTATAAATTTAACGTAAGATTGAACTTATATTATTTTTCCTTCGATTTGAATACTGCGACTGATACTCGTTTTCAAATATTCCCATCTAATAATTATTAATAAATTGCAAATAACTTTTTAACAATATAGTTATTTTCGCTTAAACTACTATGTCCGGCTGCAGAAAGACTAATAAAAGTGAAATTAAAAATTTTCCTAGAAGCTTATAGAAGAATTAATTGAAATGGAAATTACTAAAAAATGTAAGTAGAAGCAGTCGATAATAGTCAGACATTCTATTTTACAATGTCCTAAATTTTTCTCGCCGCTTCAAAAATGAACAAATTTAAATGATTTAACTTATTCAGAGCGATATTTACGATTCAATGTGTATTTAATTTTTCATTCTAGTGTTCAATAAATTATCTATAGTCACCTCCAAAAAAAATTAATGAAATCATTTTTTCGACACAGCTTTAATTTAATTATCATTACATACATTATTAAATAAATAAATCAATAAATGAAAACCAAATTATCCTAAAAATCGTTTCATTGATATATTTGACACGAAGCAATAATAATAAATTTATTAACCATTATCAAATTCCGCGAATTGTCGCGATTATGTATCATACACTAAAGATATAATAAACCTAATCCTCGACCCTCGACATTTCCTCGAAGCGACAGTCTCGTTACTACGAGACCCATTATCCGTAAATTTCTTCCGCGATATAGAAAAAAAAAGGAGATATATTCGCCAGGGAATGACCTTTTGATCGGATTATCGGCGGCAAAATCAATGTACGTAAAACCGAGTCAGGGAAAGTTAATCAGCGAAGAGCTCTCGATATCTGGCGCGGGAAATCCAGCTAATACGTGCCGCGGAGCAAGTTTAGTTTATCGAAGAAGACCGAGGATACGTGGGCGAGCGGCCCTATTTAGCATTCACCTCGTCGGCTTGTCTTCATATATCGGCCGACGCGTTTCCGCAAGCACGTACGTGGCGGAGAGTGGGAGAGGCGACCTGAGAAGGGGTTACGACGCCGACATCTTTTGCCGTCTATGCGGGCGGAGTACACGCGACGGCACTTTGATCGTTCTTTGTGATTCGCAGAACGCGCGTATTGCACCCGACCGTCTCCTTCCTTCCCCCCTTCTCCTTCAAAAGCTCTACGGCCGTTTACATACATTGAATCTCATCAAATTACGTTTTCCTGGTTGGAAGGGTACGAATTTCTTTCTTGTCGGATTATTCTAATGATGCTTTTCTATAGGTGTATATGTATAGATATACACGTGTGTGTCAGTGTGTTTATATATGTAGAGGAATCGTAAATTTTTAGGTCAGGACGGCGTGGATAGAGCTAAACTAAAGTTTATGCGAGCAGAGGGGATATCAGAATAAGAAGGAAAGTAAGGTGAATCCGATATTCGCAATTGTATGCTATCCAGCTATTTTTTATAAGATTTGAATATTTTTTTGTGTAAACTTATTTGGTATTCAGTAGAAAACTGCTATTGCATTTTAGAAATTATTGTAATATTTCATGATAAAACTTTTTTAGTTCATCTGCACAGCGATATATAATTTTTTATATTTTTAAAGGGGCTTGATCTTTTTGTAGCAATATTCAATAATATCTGAGTAGCTTATTGTTATTCGTTTCTTTTTTTTTTAAAGAATCCAGCTGCAAACGAAGATAAATCAACTTTTTAATTATTCCAAATTCTTTTTAAGTGAAACTGATAACAAAGGTAAAATACAAATAGATTATAGTGACCATATATCGATCCATACATCAAATTTGATGATACTAATTACGTTTTGTAAAAGATAATTAAAGATTTAAAGTTACTTAAGATAAATCAAAGTGTTCTGAAAGTTTGAATGTTTTAAAAGTTCGAAGAAATGTTAACAAATAATGATTATTCTGGAAGTAAGTTTTACAATCTGTCACAATATCTTCGCAAATTAGAAAGTACACAGATAATATAAATCATTAAAACGCTATAAATCACTGTTTTAAGTTAAATTTTTAAAAGCTAGATCTCAGTATATATTGACATCGGATAATTTAAGAAAAGTTTAATTGTATTATTTAAACATTTTTTATCTTCTTGTAAACGTTGGATTTTATCGGACAATTGGATAAAATTGCAAGAGATAACAATAAATGTAATAAGAGGTCGCAGAGTATTTTCTTGATAAACCACTTTGAAAAAGCCTTGTGAATCAAGACTTGTATGACAAATGGTCTTTCATATCGAATCTTGCGATCAAAAAGAAGTTAAGTGCCTCAACGAAGAAATAAAAATAATGTGGTCGACCCAAGGTGGACAATTTCACGGAAATTGGAACAAACCTACAATTTTTTATGCTTTTTGCAATTTAAAATTTCACTAGGTAGATGAAAGTAATTTCCTAATGGATAAACAAACGCACAAACATTCTTATATAGATATATTAAATACGAAATATTTTATTCGTAATCACAATACTAGAATATCTGCGATAATGAATGAATCTTTTGTACTTTTGCTTTAATTAATGATTTTGAAATTTATTAAATAACTTCATATGTTATTTTACGCACGAATTCGATGTTTACGTGGCAAAAATGATTCAAATTTAATAAGATTTGACATAAATCTCTTCCTCTTTATATACACATATTTTCATGTGGAGTGACTATACTCATTTACTCTCATTAATTTGATCTTATTTAGACGTACATGTCGAGCCCTCTTAAAACACGATGGTAGTAGGATATTATTGCGAAACCTTGAAAAAGACATCTGATTGTTCAGAGGATAAATTTCAAATTAAAGTGTGTGCATACAACTATACATTTAAAAGTATAGAAGCGAATTTAAAATACAAAGGTATAAATTATTTTAATTTTGAAAACTCTCCTCAGAAGCAAACTTGCACATTTTACTTAGACGAAGGTAAAAAGGAGCGAGAGTCCAAAGAGTCGTAGCACTTTAATCATCTCGAGATCGAGCGATGCGGTTCATTCTCGCCGCGCAGTGTGCACTTTTCGCTCTGCATGCAAATGTCAGCGGCGCGTACAGAGGGAGCACTCTGTATACGCGCCGGACTTCCCCGAGGGAAAATTAATCCCCTTTCCTGTATTACAACTCTGTTTCGTTTTCCCCAGCGTACGCCGTTATTTCGCCCGCTTATCCTTAAGTACTATAATTTATAATTTTCTCCTTTTATTTTACTTTGCATAATTAACAAGGTTCCTTCTCGCGTTTTATTTATTACACGTGCTGACCGCTGAAAAACGATTGGATTTTCAATAGTATGATAATAATTGTATATTATCTGTTTTACTAATATTCGCCTTATATATTGAACACATTATTTAAGTCATCTCAATTATTATTAATTCTTCTACAACCTTCTAAAAAAATCTAATGTCTGACTATTATTGACTGTTTTCACTTGCACAGTATCGGTCATCTAAATTTTTATTCAGGGTTATTCGTTAACCCATTGTCTGACTATTCTTGGTTATTACTACTACTTACGCAGTTCCTCTATTTTCCCCTTCGCAAGCTTCAATTAACTCCACACAAAAAACAAAAAGCATCATTATATATAATGAGTAATTTCCATGATTTTGTTTTAGCTTCGATACATTAAAACACGATCGGCCAAACGATTGCCTTTGAACGGATCGTCGAATTTGTTCCCGCGAGTAAATATAAGCGGCCAAATAGCAATCGCTTATTTCGGCAATTCAAGCGAATTGGATCTCTGCATGAAAATTCCATTATATCCTTTTGATAGAGTATTGAAAATTAATCGAAGCGTATTTTTTCTTTTTTTTTTTCAATTTAATGACTGTTAACAAAGATATCGCGTGTTTAATGTACTGTATCACGACGCAGTATATCTGTATCGTAGCAAACTGTCACGTCGCAGGAATTTTCGGAGCGCAATATCTCAGTAGAGAGACTCATGCAATTATTAAATTGACAAAACAAAATCTAAAGTGTGCTCGATAAATAAAGTAAGAGATAATGAGGAAATTTTAAAGCTTAATTATTACTTCATTAAATTGTTTAAGCAATCGTAAAATCCTTTGATGATTAAAATTATTTAATATTCCGTAGCGAAATAGCGACTAACCACGCGCATCACTGTGCACATGCCATGTATACTCTTGTCTCTGAGGCATTTTAACGTTACAAAAAAGTGACTGACTTTGTTAGGCTTTTATTTAATTATGTATAAATTTTCATTAAATCTCAATTTTAGTTACTAGTAACTAAAATTGAGATTGATAAAGCTTTATCACGATGACGAAGTATGCACAAAAAGAAAGACAAAAATAAACCTCCAGTGCTGCCATTTTCTAATAATTTGTTCAACATTGCGAAAGAATCGAGTTCCGGAAAAAATTATTATTGATTCTCTCGGAACATTTACAAACATTTAAAAAAAAAGCCATACTAAAGGTTCGTGTTTGCCTTTTCTTTGTCTTCACCTCATCTTTTTCAACCCTTTCCAGATTATCACTACATTTATGCAGTTGTTCATAAGCTAAATTTTTATTTTTTGAAACTATTGAAAATATTCCGAAAGGAATTAATTGCAGTCGAGAGTAGCTGCAAGCATTTCATAAGATTTCTTTCAAATTTTCGTTAAATTCACAGTTTTAGATCTATTCCCACCAGACCCTCCTTAACCGACGATTTTTTCATAGACGCAGGAGCATACAAACGGAATAAAAAATATTTCAAGACAAATAACGAATTCGATTGAGCCCACCGTAACGCTTTGCTCATTCTTGGGTGGCGGCCGTGCTGTGACGCAATTGTCAACGAAGCCGCAATGCGACGAGGGGGTATACGAGACAGGGCCGAACGGTGGCGCTAATGAAAATGCAGCGCGATTCCGCGAGAACGTCTGAACGTCGGGACCCGATCGCTAGTGTCTACTGATTGCCAGGCGCGTACTCGCATGTCAATGGGGCACAGCGACGCTCGCTCGTGCTCTTCCGAATCCGAGATCCCTTTGGCGGAGATAATTGATAATCTCATTTTTATGCTTCATTCTTCATTCGCAGGTAGCGTTCTATTTGAAAGAGTTTTTAGTAGAATTTTGTAATTACTATCTCGTCTTTCACTCGTCAGGAGAATGTCAAAAAATTGCCTTTTTAGTAGCGATCTTGCTGAAGAAAGTCACATGATCATCATGTCATGATGACGTGACGATCACATGATTATCACATGATTATATCACTTAATCATCCGAGATTTTGCGTGGACAATGGAGTGATGAGTATGTGACAATCACGTAAACCACATGTGATCTTCATGTGATTTTTTCAGTAAAGGAATAATGAATCAATCGATCTTATTTCAAAAGCTGCAAAAATTTATGAAATCGAAGAAATTTAAGTTAATTTACATATATTTTTTTATTTTTTGAGTAATTTACTCAGACAATTTTTCTTCCTAAAGATTATTCATGCTGAAAACATCACGCGTTTAGGTCTCGTGATGTTAACAGAACACATTACGTCTCCTAAATGAAAGAATCTTTCCAAAATCAAACTAAAGACAATGACTTCATTATTCGATATTAAAAAACAGTTTTTAAAGTTTCTTTAAATCTAATAAATATAAATACAGTAATATCATAAAGAAAATTTAAATTTTGTTAGCAACTATTTATCACTTTGAATGCATAATTTTTCTAACTAGACAAGTTCTTTAGCGTAAAAAAAAGAAACAAAATTTTATATATTGTATAGTATTTACATATTATATAGTGATTATTGTAGTAGTGTTTGAGTTGGAAGGTAGAGTAGAGTAGAGTTAATTTTGTTAAATGTGATCTTAAATAAATATTACTTCATGTAATTTAGCACGTATTAGCTTTTAAAGGTAATTCTGCTACTGCACATGAATAAAACGAAAAACCCTTATTTGATTTCGTGGCTGTAAAAATGGTCCAATTCAGTTATAAAGGGTTTAAGAGTCTTGAAGATCTGGATCATTTTATTACACATTTCTGCAGTTGCTTAGAAATACGTGTGATCAAAATCTAGTGAAAATACACTAGATTTTTATCTTAGACTATCGACATTTTAGTATCCAAAAGTCTGGCTTCTTTTACTAAATGTATTGAAATACGACTCACAGTTTCAATAAAATTTGTAATCCGGATTTCTTACACCCTCCTAAGATAATAAAAATAAAATGCGAGAGAAGTAATTCTATTGATATAAAAATATTTTTTATGCCAAAATTTAATTCTTTTTAGTAACTGGTATAGTATATATATACTTTATCAACTTTCTTAAAGCCTTTGTTGAAAGCTGAAATAATTTCGAACATGAATTACGTTTGACAGTATCCATCTGTTACTACTGCATATTCAAAGCGGAAAATTGATGATCATTTTAATTTTATTTTTTATATAGAGAATAAAGTGAAACAGACTCACACAGTCCGAGAAAAAGTTAATTCACTTGATAGGCTAAATTTATTGCTAACGACGTAACATAAAATGGCGTTAGACGAGCAGTACGGAGCTAATCGGTCAAATTGCCAATTTTCTTTTTAAATTCTTTTTTCTTCTTCTAAAGCTTTTTTTAGAGAGAAGCTTCTATATGGTTCCTTGAAAAGTTCTCTCTGAAAAGCACTGCAACAAGAATCATGAATTAAAAATAATAATAATTGATGGTGTACATTTAAAGAGCAGGTTAATTAACTTTAACCATTTACTTAGAATCCAGCAGCTAATCTCTTTTTTCAAATAGAAAAATGTACGTACTGTAATGTTATTTAGTATTACTGTGTACATTCGACGATATTTCAACAATGTATAGTTGAATTTCTTGAAAGATATAGTCGCTTCGAATATTAAGTTAATGAAAAACGCTTCTAACAATAATATAACTTTTTAAAAACCTAAAAGTGTCATTATTACTTCGTTCTATCATTTTTCTAAAATATAAGGAACGGCGAACATTGCAAGGCTCAGCCTGGTAAATAGCGCCTTGTATAGCTTACGGTACAGTTATAGTTATAGTAGTTAAACGTTTATGCACCCTGCGGCCCGTCGATGTGCGTGTATGCATACTTTAATGAAGTGTGTCCGCTTGCGTGTCTGCATATGTTTACATAATTGTGTACTCATGCACCTGCATATTTGATAAAAGCCTGTGCGGACAGTGCCGTTTTAAAAAATTGAAAGGCTGAAAGTTGCTTTTAATCCATTGAGTAATTGACCTACTGCAGTACGTGTGTTTATCTCGCAATTTTAATTTAGAACTGCAAATTTTCAGTCTCTTAGTCAGCGATTATGCAATCAGCTGGTACGATGCGTATTTTGCATTATGACGTTATATTTTTGATAGAAAAAATACTTTCTCAATAATTTTCTGCGTATTTGTCACAGATTCTTTTTCAATATTCAATAATAAAAATTATTTATAATTACTTGAGAAATCAAGAACTTAAAAGATATTTTATGCATATCTTTACGTTTTTAAACATGAAATTTCTTCATTGCCGTTGAATTTATTCTATAAGCAATTAAAACGTATTTATTTGAATAATTTAGAATAACGTATTGGAATTATTTTAGTTCGCTAGCAACTGTGATTTTGATCAACGAGATCAAGACTTCACATCATCTTCAATATAGTATCTTGTTGTTACAGGTGTATTATTAATTTAAAAAATTCCTTTCATTGTATTAACAAAAAAGATTGTATAATATATTTTTTTTTTAACGATGCTTTTGTTTTTAGTGAGTTTTCAAGTATTTTTGAAATTTGCGCCCCTATTTTATAATTGATACAAACCAAAATTACTTATTAAAGAATATTAGGAAAGAGTAATATTTAATAAAATCGACTATTTTTTAAAAATTATCAGCTTAGAATATTGATCTGAATCTCAGGTAAAAATCTCAGGTGTAATCCATATGAGATTTTTTCAGCTAAAATATCAACAGTTAAATTGGAAAGTCCTGAGATTTTGGCCTGATAACTTACCTGACACTTTTTAATAGAAATGAATAAGTGTATTCTAATAGTTAATTAACAACTATTGACTGTAAATCTTTAAAGTATTTCTATTTCTAATTTATCTGCACCGCAAAATAAAAATTAGTATATTCAACTTCAACATTTCTTTGCCAAATTCTATATTGAATCACCTAAATTTAGCACTTCCAAACAATATTTACTTGATTCGAAGAAGTTATTCAGTCGATGCACATTTAAAAAAACATTTAAAACTACTAATTTTTTTCACTTTGCAGTTCACGATCAACAATAATTGTCGATTCTGATTGAAAATAAAATAGATCGTCAGCAGTTTACTGAGCTGTGACTACTTTGTCCTACAGTTTATTTTCGTAAAGACAATTTCACGTTAACACAGCTTTATACCTTCGATCGTACCGCTTTTATTCCACCTTAACAATAAGTGTCAAAAGTTAATAATTAGCAGTTAAATGGCATTTTTCACTCGCATATACACTTTCCATTCGTTATGACGCGCTTATTGCGCCGCGTACCTACACCTTACAAAGCATATACGCTGCAAAACCTTTGTTAATGCTTCATCAAGTTGCTATGATGAGTTTATCGAGGGCCACTCCGTTATTACGTACCGTTTCGTATAAACACACGCCGTACGTATTGGTTTAACTTGCTCTGGAAAGCCTTGACGCGCGGGCTATTTTACCGCTCACAATAAACGCGGATGCAAAACGGAACAATGCCTGCTTTGTTACATTTTCCTCTTCCGTTTGGAAAAAGCGAACGCGTGCGACTTTCATTCGCCGTTTTTGTATACACCCATCGCTTCGCGTTTATAATGTTAAACAATGGGAAGTTTCTCGATCGCAGCACAATGAGGACTGAGTAATTTTTTTGTAAATTGGCTCTGACTGTCGATCCAGTGATACTTTGAATATAATGGAGTTGAAATGTGAACGCGACAAATAAGCTGCCGTTGCAAAAAAAAAAAAAAAATGAGTAAACAGGCAGGAAAGGTAAGAAGTTAAAGTATAAACGAGGAGAAAAGTAAAAGTAAAAAGGTGAACATTTATTGTGGGTGTAAAATATGATATTCCCTTTTACAACTGCAATAACGTAACATCGTGGTATCCTTTTATGATGGAAAAAAGGGTAACTATAAAAAAAAAAAGATGAATAAGTTCATTGCCTATTCAAATATTTACAAAATTTTGAAATTTTTCGTGAAATATGTCGTTTACTTAGAAGAATTTATAAAAATTTTGGAAAAATTGTATAAAAATAAATGAAAATGGTAACTGCATAGAGAACAAATTTATTGCAAAATTTAATATATTATGATTTCAAATTGTTTTAGTAAACATTACTATTGAAATTTGCACTAAAATCTGGTAATATTTTTTTGTTTAGCTAAACTTTGGCTCCATTCACTGTTTTATATGAAAATGAAAGTACTGTAATTCTTTAAATAAAATTTATGTGCGTAGATAACAATTTCAATACAAAGTAAAATTAATGCACTGAAAATAAATTATTAGTTCCAACTGAATATTTCTTTAAACAATACAAACTAAATAAATTTTTTTTTTATTAATTAAATATTTTCTTTAAACTATTAACGTTTGAAATACTATGAGCTAAATAAAATCGATGTGATAATTGCAATTCAAAGTAAATTGCAGTATATAATTTATAGGTACAACTATTTCTAATTGAGTAGTTGTAAGATAAAATAAACTAAACCATCCACCCACGCGTATAAGATAAATTTTCCTGTATCAATCGCCCTTTCTTCTAGTAAATTAATAATACCGATTAAGAAGAGATAAATACATACGCTCCGAAGTAAATTACATTTTAAATTAAAAAAAAAACCGTCCACGAGAAAAAAGAAACTTTCTTTCTTCACGGAAGAAAATACTTCTCCAGTAATTGTTTCAGAGATAGAACCCTGCGACAACGAAAAATGAAAAATCCTCCAAGAGTCCTCGGCGTAAATCAGCCAAGCTGAGAAAATTAGTCGCGGGTTCGGCCAAAAGTAATTTATTTCCCCGTGGCATCTTAGCAGCACCTTCGCGAGCCACTCGCCCCTCCGAGCGGCCACTCACCCTGCAGGGTCTTCTGAATAAGATCGAGAAACAATTGGGAAGAATATTGAAAAATTCCATTATATCCGTCTGATAGAATATTGAAAAATAATCGACACGTATTTTTTCTTTTTTCAATTGAACG
>JAWWEN010052354.1:0-10853 GCA_035582955.1 Sycophila texana | reverse complement strand
AGAGCAAAATGTCTCTACGGGGAATAAAACATCTCTCCGGGGAATAAAACCACTCTCCGGGGAATAAAACCACTCTCTGGGGAATAAAACAACTCTCCGGGGAATAAAACAACTCTCCGGGGAATAAAATGAGTTCAGAGAATAAAAAATGATTTTACTCCCTCTGCAGAGGTCAATAAAGTGGACTTTATGGATGATTAGGGTGAAAAATAATTTATTCTCACTCTATCAATAAATTAAACTTGCATCGACGAGCAATTCAGTCGTCTCTCGGTCAGCAAAAAGTTCAGTAATTTTTCATAAAAAAAAATTCTCTCCGTAAATACTACTTCACGTCATCAAAAGTCCCACGCCGTCGTGCGCCTCACCGCGATCTCCCTCGAACGTGCTAAAATTATTACGACCACACTCGCGCGACGAAGTATAGTAAAAGAGAGAAAAAAAAGCGTCTCCTCGAAGTGAAAGGACCTCTCTTCCTGCGCGCTATCCGTTACAAGGTCCGCGCTTGCGCAAACGAGCGCTCCAACAATGGACCCTTGCGGCGCTTGCTCAAGCGGCGGGATCGCGCGGGGCTCATCCATCCCGCGCCGAGGCGAGGCTCCTCGGCTCTTCGCCCTTGCGCAATCGCAATCGGATCGCCGCGCGCCGATTTAATTGCGCCCCGCGCGCTCTTCCGCGCCCGGCGTGACTCTTTCTCGCGCGCGAATTATCGCCGATCGGGAAAATTACTTTCATTGTCTTGGCGTTCGACGGGGCGAAATTACGCCGGTGAGCGTTCACCTGCTCGTTTTTTTTTTCTTTTTTTTCTTTTTCGGTTCAGGTCGAACAAGCTGAAAGTTGGCTTTTCCTTATAGAGTAACTAAGAAAATCCTCGCGCTTCGCGCGCTTTATATGCTGCTGTTGGACAACGAATTGCTATATCATTTAGTTTTTATTAAAAAAATTTTAAAATTTAAATTTCAAATTGATCTATTGCACTGCTAAAAATACGTTCAATTTTAAAAATTTTAATTATTTTAATATAAAAAAAATTATTTTTTTGTATTTAAGATAATAGACAAATTGAATATCATGTTTGGTGTATTGATTATTATGCTGCATGAAGGTAAGAGAACCCAAAGATAATTGTAAAATAAATAAATTTTTGTGTAGTCTCCTATCAGAAAACACAAAAAATAAAATTTTTAATCGCGTACAGAAATTCAATGAACTTCTTCATCAAAACTTCAAAATTTTTTAAATTTTATAGCACCGTGTAACCGGAAATGTGAGCTTTTAATCAAGCAAATCGCTTTCTAAAATGCTTCACAACATCTTGCCATCAATATTTTAAACAGACGATTACACTTGTGTCCAATACGAAAGCTTCATTTTTTCTGTGTTTTTATATATATATATTTTTATACATATTTATTTATTTATTTATTTAATCATTTTACGGGTAAATCCCATTTTACAATAAAAATACATTAATAAACAACTTAAACACTAATGACACATGGGGTCAACCTATTGAGTTCTGAATAGCCTTTTAATATTTGTTCTAATAGTACTAAGAGAACAGTTGAAAATATCACATTCATTAAGATTTTCGTTCCATGTAAGAGCTGATCTTAGAGTAGGAGAGTGTAAAGACAGCTCCTTTCTGATAATGCCGACATGGAACAGAGGTTGATTATTCCTAAGTATCCTACCAGGTATATTAAACTTAAATTGAACTAGTAGGTCAGTACAACAAATTAAATTTGCGACAATTTTATAACAAAAAATAATATCATTCTTAATTAATGCATCGTTGTTTGCACATATGCTAACAACGTGAAGTCAAATTGAGTTTATGCACGCGCGGAGCGTCCCGTTCTTGACTCTAAACGCTGTAATTATGGTAAATTTAAATACATATTATTAGTAATTTACATTTGCAAAACCATGATTAGTCTTCTTCTGTTGGCGTTTTGAAACTGTGTTGCAAACATTGTTGGAAAAATTGTTCGTGTACGGTTGTTAACGCGAGAATTTTTTTCTTTTTACATAATGAAATTAATTACGAGATGCAATCGCATTGTTTCAGCGTTGCGCGGCTCATCAAATTGCGATGATATCGGGATGCATCGATGGGAATTAATGGAATCGACGTGCCCGTCATTGAGGCGGAAAAAAAAGGAACGATCACGATTCGCTGTCAATTTCTCAGTCGGCAATTAATTACGTCCGGCGAAATTGGCGTGGATTGGGACTGTGTTCAATGTGTGTTGAATTCTTGTTTGCACAGTCATTTGTCGACTAATTGGAAAAAAGAATACCTCCTCTTCTAGAAGAAAGCCTCCTTCCTCACTGTAGGTTTTTCCTACACTGGAAGGAAATATTTTAGTCATGTTTACCAAAACTTCCTCATTGTAGTTGTATTCTAATTCTTAGAAAAGTATTTCACACGTTTGTATGCAGACGAGAAACATAACACTTGAAATATCCATAACAATGTATAGTGTAGAAATAATCTGACTTCCGACTTTCTCCATAATATGGGCCTAGTGAGTATGCGGAAACTATCGGAATAGGAGAATAACTTTAATGGTTTTATTCGCGCAAAAAAAAATGTTTGGACCATAAACTTCAGAATTTTTTCTATTTGATTGTTATCTCAAAAATGACATTCAATATTCTTGTAAGGTCAACTGTAATTCTCTTAAGGTATCCTGTTTCTTACTTCGACTTCTATAAAGTGAGAAATTTTATTTAAAAGTGTTTACTAAAAGTCAAATTCATCTCAAGGAAATCAGAATTAAAAAAAAATCTACTGAGTAGGCAATTTTAATCCCTCCACTCGCATATCTCTGCCCAGGTAAAGTTTAGCGAAAAATGTTTCATATTAAACTTACTGGACTCAGAGGGGGATATGTTATGGTGACATTGCCTGTGACCTTGCAGGTCATTTTCAAGGACATTTCAAGGTCAATTTCCTTTTTTTTTATAGGAACCCCTATTTTTGACCCCGAATTCGGAAAGAGCGGAAAATTCTACGTTGAAGATGATGTATCATATGTGGGGTCGGTTGATTACCCAAGGTCACGTAAAGGTCACCGAATGTTCCCGAAAAAATCAGGAATTTGCCGGTGAAAACAGAAATAAAACACTTTTAACACAAATTCACACGAAATTTCCATTTATTTTCTTTCGACTCTTCAATAATTTCTTCGCAATCCTATCCGTAACAAAGAAAAGAAAAAACTACCAGCAATTTAACCGAAAAAATTTTTCACGTCCCAATCGTAATTTTCGCGCGCAGTTCGCCCGCCCCGGCCGCGTGTAAACGCCGCGAGATAATTGCTCGGACGCGAGTGTCGCGCCGATAATGAAAGTCCCTCGCAATTATACGGCTTTTCACTCCACCCCACCCTACATTATCCCCGTCGCGCGCTCTCCCAGCTCGGCGGCGCATTAATTAGAGAAGTAGCAGGAGATACGGCCTGATTATGCGCGCACGATCTCAATTCGTGTCGTTGCGAAATTAGATGTGCGCCGTGCGATTAGAGAGCGGTAGGGCATGTCTTTTGAATGTTGCCCGCCCACTCCGAAGGGGAAGGGGAGTACTTTTGCCGCTTCGCATTGATATGCGCGACCCGACCCTCAATGCGGGGATCGATTTCGCGGCGCGCGCTAATTGCGCCATTGTTCGCGACTTCCGCACTTTTTTTTTATCTCGGTTAGCTGGGTGCGTGCTGTAATGACGGTTTTTGATCCTTTGCGGACTGGTGGATTGATTTCAGAAACACGTGCGTTGGTTTAAAAAGTGGTGCTAATTACCGGGCTGCTGGTGCAGATGTAAACTTGTTTATTTGAAGAGAAAAGCAATTTTTATTAATTGATATTTGTGTATTTATTTGCAGCATGGATTGATAAAAAATTGCCCTTTGGAGAACTATCCGGAACGATTTTTTATTTGTTGATATGATGGAAGAAAATACGCAGAAAGTTATATCAGAAATTGTAAATAAATATTAAAATAGTGATCAGTAAAATAGGTCTGTTTACATTTAAAATTTATAAAATATTAAATTTTTAAATTTATTTTATAATTCCTTTGTAATTTGTAGCCCTGAAGAAGGCATTTAATTCAGTGCCAACATTTTGATAAATATATCATTTAATTTCTACGCAAAGAGCATCCTTTAAAACAGCGTAGTTGAGATTTCAGTTCAGAAAAAAAATGTTTACGATGGCGATGACTTAAATGATCAATAAATGATGAATCGCTTTTAATTAAATTATTTATTTATTAATAAACAAAATTGGTTCGTCGCTGATTATTTGAGTCATCATCATCCTAAAATACTCTGCACCCTACAAAATAATGTTCGAGTTACTCTTCCCTTATTAAAAAAAAACTTATCAAATTGACGCTGAAGCCATTGTAAAATGATTTAAAGCTTTAATTAAAATAAAATCAAGTAGCATCTTCATTAAACGGCAATGAATGTAGCTGGTATCTCTCGTCGAGCCTTCAGTGCCCATTTGAAATGATAATTCGAAGGTGGGCGAGGGCGAATTCTTCGGATTGGTCAATAATTGAAAGTTGGCCGTCATTGTGAAACTCAAGGTGCAGTGCGGTCGCGGCACTTAATTGCATCTCATTAAGAAAGTTCAAGCACTCGAATTCTCTGCCGCTCTCCGCGGATCTTTCTTGAGGTTGGATTCGCCCCGAGACCTGTTGCTGCGTCGTCGCGGTGCTTAGAAAATTTCAAGTGACGAACTCGGGCAAAGATACTCAAACACGAGGGCAAATATCCCCGTGGTAAAGGCAATATTTGGATGTGGAAACGCTCGCGTTGGAGTTTCAAAATATTTTCGAAGAACTTGCCATTCATACCGATCGCATTGCTGTGATAGTACCTTCAAAGAGTTTCGCAGATTCGAAAGATAACATCTTCGGAGTAAGAGATGGAACGTACCACTTCATACTTTACGAAGCATTAAATATTATCATCTTGGGTTATCAGATCAAATGTTAATCTGTTATAACTAGAATAATTTTAGATATGTCTTTTTCCTGATATCCAGTCCTTCATTTTATCTAGATCAACCCAGCGTTATTGATATTATTTTTACCTCATCTATTGTACAGTCTCCTGCAGTAATTTTCGATGAATTCTAACCTGGACTCTTCTAATGAATATTTAGAACTACCGGGTGATGGCAGCACGGATGCCAAAAAAGAAGACGAAGAAGAAGAAGAATGAATATTTAGTGCCTTCATCAAGAACAAATTAAATATTAAAAATTTAATAAAATTTTAAATAGTAAGAAAAGTAGTTTTATAAATAATGACGAGTCTAATGAACTAGAAAATATAATCACAATACATTCCAGTCGAAGAAAAAAAAATAGCAAATAAATCGACAACTAGCGATGACGCGATCGCCAGGAGAATAATCCAGAATTGAAATTACAGAATTTGAAAGAAAAAGAGCTTTGTTCCGGTCGGCCGAGCGCGAATGCCGCCGTTGTTCCGGGACCTCGGAGAATTGCGATTTCCTTCTCTGGCTCCCTCGGTCGTCGGGGCCGAGACGAGGATGAGGATTAAAGTTGAATCGCAGGCGGTTTAAAGAGGGAGGATCTGAAAAGAATGTCGCGAACTCAAACGAACAGGGTAGCTTTTATTATTAATAAATTGAGATGTTCACTGACACTAAACTTGCGACGCGATTCGCTCATCTCGATACCTTTTTTTTTTTATCTCTCGTGACGGTTAAAAATTTTGAATATATATATTCTACATTTTTTAATTATCATTTTTTTTGTTGAGTTGAGTTTAATTTTAGAAATGATACTGCATTTTTTATGGTTTTTTAATTACATTGCAGAACAGAACTTTCTGTCACTTAAATTTTTAATTTTACGAACTTTACAGCAAACAGGGGAAGAAAAAACGATGTAAAAAGATTAAAAGTTAAACTAGAGTATGAGAATTTGTACCGTGAAAACGGCGACAGAAGGAAAAATGAGTAAATGCTAATATTGAACCATTTTAATAATTTCTCGACTCTATGTACAAGCAGCAGGAAGGAAAAAAAATTACCCTTTCACCTTTATGAGTCTGAAATGGGAAAATTAATTATACATTTAATTTTAAATACTACGAAAAAGTATTTACTACTTGCATTTTCAATCTGCCGACGGCCAAGCTCATTTTTATCTGAAAAAATACTTTTAATGAATATAGTTAAATATATCCACCCCTTCCAAAACTTCTTCGCTATATCTTATGTGTTCTTTTTTTCTGTTTCAGGTATGTAATCAATTGGACCAAGTGAATGTACCTCTCGGTAACGTAAAATTTACAAGTAATTGAAGTCTTTATTGAAATCTCACACTATCTCAAACGATTTCAAACTTTAAACTATTTAAGGCTCGGACTAAGTCGTATCTTCAAGATGGATGCGATTTGAACATCAATAATGGTGTATCCCTTATCGACAATTATTTGGACAATTTGAACATCAAATAATTTTCAACCGTAATAATTTCAGCCGAAAACGGACCACAATTAGCACAGGAAACCATTTCAAAATGTCACGTCAAGATCAGTGTCCCACAAAAAAAACGTTACCTTCTCCATCTGCTCTCTCTCCAAGCTCCAAAAAGCAAAGTAACACTCGCGCGTCAGTCGCTCGCGAAAAAGCCGGCTTTAAAGCAGCGCACGCGTTAAAAGCACTGAGCTCGGGTATCGAGGTGAAAAAAGTCGGAAACGGCGCATGAGTCGCGTGCGCGTTCGCTTCACCTCGAGTATTTCACCGGCACTTTGAGAAATGCGCCTCGCCTCGCAGACGCTGAACCTATATATCCACGCGACTCCGGCTTTGACCCGTCGGTCGGAAGCGTCAGACGTCTTTGCCACGGCGAAATTTACTTGTCGTCTTTCCCCGACGACGTCGGGCCCGAGGAAGGAGCCGAGGCAACGTAATTGCTGTCTGGCAAAAATTGCATTCGACGAGGACACTTTGCTGAATTAAGGGAGGGGGAATCACGATTTTCTAATTACTCGGATATGGTTTCAAATGTAATTAACTCGGAGACTTTCGCGGAGGAGCCTCGGGGGATGCAACGAGCCGGGGCTTGTTTTGGGCGCCGCGAGAAATCGTTCGAGTTTTGTAGGGTTGGTCTCAGCTGCGCTGCGTTGTAGCTCTTTAGAGTAACGAGGTTGCCAGGCTTGATGAAACGGCCAGATTACATTCGGCCGTAACTTACTCGAGTGCCTTTAACTATTTTAGCCGACTGAAAATTAGTGAAGTTATATGCCAGATCTTGAAGCCCGGCAACTGTTCCAAAGGATTAATGAAAACTTCATCGTAGCTTATAGTATATATTGTGAAAAACGAAAATTATGTGGTTTCATTATTTGTCTATCCAATGATGAATGAGAGAAATACTCTAGTAAATTTTACAAGGTACCATATCGTGATTTTGTCAAACATTGCCAGTCTGATAAATTGTACTATTCTAATTTTTCGTGTGAAACCCACGAATTTTTCTAAGAAATCTACGAGTGATCTAAGAAACTTACGAATTTTTCTAAGAAATCTATTAATTTTTCGAAGAAACCTCCTAGTTTTTTCTAAGAAATCTACTAATTTTTCGAAGAAACCTGCTAGTTTTTTTTTCTGAGAAACCTAAGATATTTTTTCTAAAAAATCTACGATCGAGTTATTCTAAGTATCCTACGAATTTTTTAAAGAAAAAACCTAAGAATTTTTCGAAGAAACTTAAGAGTTTTTGTAAGAAACTTAAGAATTTTTCTAAAAATATTTGTGAAAATGCCAATTCGGGTAGTTTGTGACAAAATTGCAAAATTTATGTACAAATTTCTCTTCTTGTATAATCATATTTATTTATCATGCAAAATAGGAAGACAACGGAAAAATCTCAAGAGCGCAATCGCCATTGAAAATCAAGATTATCTTGATCGCTTTGTTTTTGCTCGGCGTCATTATCGAAAGTTCCTTCTTACGGCGATTCAGACGTCGACGAGCGATCGTTAAAACGTAACGACCTTCGTTACTGGTGACAAAAAAAAAAAAAAGAAAAAAAACAGAAAGCCTCGACACTCTCGTTCGACCCCCTCCGGCAGGATTTAACGATGCTCTAAGCGCGATCCATTGTCCTTCTCGCGAATTTTTAGCCCCGTTTCCGGCGCGCTTCTCCCTCCGATAAAAGCAGAAACTGCCGAGATAGAGTAAATTATTATTTACCCCTTGGTATAATACCACCGGTGGGAATAAAATCCCTTTATAAGTGCGCGTACGGCCGTGTTGCGGATTTATCGATACGCTAAAATCGTCGGACTACGCCGTAAACTCTATGCAAATCGAAGCAGCGACCGTATTTCACGACAAATCGGAAAGATAGCGAGGCACTGATATTGATTTAACAGACAGTTTCCGACTGTTTATGATAGCGCCGTTCGTTACATTCTTAATTGCGCGGAATGTTCTTGGAACAAGTACTGAGTTTTCATTTTTTTTAAAGAATTTACATATTTCAGTGATAAAGAAATTTTTTATTGTTTTCTCATCTACTATACGAAATATCCTCTCTTAATAAAAAAAAAAGGATGGCCGGATGTTGTGAAGTATTTTAAAACGCGCTTTCATTGGAGCACGGGCATATCCGGTTAAATTATGGCGCTAAATATAAAAATATAACCTCAAAAATTTGAAATACTAGTTTTTTTTAAGATTAAATTATGACTTTGAATTCTAATCAAAAATTTTTTTCGAACTTGTAAAATTTAGTTCTGAAAATAAATAAACATTAAAATAAATGCGGTAAATGTTTCCCAGCTATAATCTACTTCATTATTTTATGCTTTCGGTGCTTTACTTCATCTAAAAATAAGAAAGCACCACAGTAAATCTTTTATCATATCGAATTTGGTCAATTATGGACTTCAATGAAACATAAATACTTGCAGAAGAAAATTATTCACCTCTTAAAATTAAGTTTTCATCATCCATCTCCTTTCGATGAGTCAGTTAATCTAAAAATGAATATAAGTGTTAAAGTAAACAGTAAATGTTTCTTCCAATATTTGCTTTATTATTTTATACTTTCGGCGCTTCACTTCATCTAAAAATCAATATTACACCAAAGCAATTGCCTGCCGCTTAAACCACAGCTCATTTTTATAATCAACTTTGTAAAAATAAATAAGTGAAATTTGAAAAAATAAGTGAATAGTCACTTATTTCTTGTAAAAAGTCTTCCACTTGCTGCAATAAGTGGAAGATATTTAACGTGAAATAAGTGACTATTCACTTGTTTTAGTGAAATTTCACTTATTCATTTTTAGAGAGAACGAATCGAATTCTGCCAATTACGGAATTTCAATGAAACATGAACTACTACAGACGAAAATTCTTCACCTCCTAAGCTGTTTTCATCGCTCGGCAAGTCATAGGAGCGGGGAGGGAATCAATAGCGCGGAACAGCGCGAGAGGCCGCGAACGACGGCATCCAAATCACCTTATCAGCTTTGCAACGTTACATTGTAAAATGGAATAAGAGAGGCCTCTCCGTTTCCAAGAGGCTTAAAGACGCGCACAATAGTTCGAAACAAATCCGCTTTGTAACTAGTAACGATTGCGCTGGGCGCTGAGTCGTCATCTCCGGACGACTGCCGCAAGATCGATGCCTCCGCGGCAAACTTGCCGAAGAAGTAATCGGATAATTGAGGCACGGTAATGGCCAATTTCACGGAGGAGAGGAGGGAAGGGGCCCCCCCTTAAAACTTCGGAAAATCCGCAGGCCAAACAAAGGGGAAGAGTATCATAAACTTCTTCGCGCGGCCGATCTCCTCAACTTTCGTAAAATATGACGGAGGAAAAAAAGAGAGAGAAAGGGACGAGGTGGAGGAGGTGCGTTTCGAGGCTGCTTTGTATCGGAGCCGAAAGTTCAGGCAACCTCGTTTCCTTTCTTCCTCCGTACTTTGAGCGCGAATGACTTACTGCTCGGACGTGGTAGTGGTGCGGCTTTTTCCGCTCGGCGAGAGCCGATATTTCCATTAGAAAGTATTTATCGTATCGCCGAGCGTGATTTAACGCCCCGGGCCCTTTTCCGCCCTGCCCTCGATCCATTAATAATGGTAATTTAAAAGCCCACCGACTCCCGGCCTCCGCGAGGTAAGGAGTTCGGAAATAATTTTTCTTCATTTTTCTCTTTTTTTTTTTTTTTTTTAATGCAAATTGTCGATTATGGTCGATGAATCCACGTGACTTGGTTATCTGATGAAGAGTTAATAAATAAGAGCCGATATTTATAATGGATTGAGTAGGTATTGTGAAAAATGGGTACACCGTGTTTGTGATTTCTGGCTAAATGGCAAATGGTAATAGCTGCATGAAAAGTAAAGATCGACTGAAAATCACATTAGAATGTATTTGATTCTTTGTTAAAAAATTCTATTATTTTTGTGGCACTCGATAAAATTACGCGAAAAAAATTTATGGTTTGTATAAGCACTCGATTACGTTTTTTCACTTTATTTTTACAGATGGCTTCACCTTAATTTCTACGAGAAAATTTCCTCACTTATACATACAGATATCTATTTTATTTTATTTCTATTGAACTTCTGTTTTCCCTCAATTAACTAAAATATCAATGTCAAAAAGGATTTTGATAGAATTTAAGGATTCTTCTCAATTTACGTTAGTAGTGGCTGACTAAAGCGTGATATTACTACTTAAAATGTACGTCTAATGCTGAAAAATCACGCCTTTCTTAAGGGGGTATCCCTCAATAGATGACAAAAAATCGATACGAGTTTTGGGAATTTTTTTAAACAAAACTATACAATC
>JAWWEN010052352.1:0-10861 GCA_035582955.1 Sycophila texana | reverse complement strand
AATTTAGTGTATTTTAACTGTATAATTTTAAAACATTTTTATTAATTCATTTTCATTCATTTTTAGATACTTTTGTGAAGCCACTTTTAACAGTGGTGGATCCCCTTAAAATCTATAATATAAAATGACCACCCTAGTGTTCCTAACTGTACTTTGGCACATTCAGTTACAGTGTTACTAATTTCTCTACTATTTTTATTATACGATTTGCAACATATAAATTTGCAAATGAATTGGTAAACTATATATAGAAATTATTGCATAAAGTATATGATAATGAAGTTAAAAGCAAATTTATAGCACTTCGGAAAGTTACAAAATCGATTGTACCTACATTCTACTTTTATTGTAGCATTAAAAAAAAAAATGCACAGGTCATTCCACTATTAGTCCTGCTCATGTCTCGGCAAGATATAATTACACAATTGCGAGTTAATGATAAAATTTGAACGGCAGGTCATTGGCTCCAGCGCCTTGTATTGCGTAAGTTTTATCAGGTGAAAATTCGATTAGCCGGAGGTGAGTCACTTACTTAAAACAGTATTGATTCATTCAATCGACAACTTTAGATGCCATTATTTATCTTTTCACATGATTGAAATCATATTTCCGTCAATAATTACGTCCACTGAACTTGAAAAAAGTTTTTTTTTTTTTGTTGCAACTTTTTCATATTTGGAGTATAGATGCGCAAAATATAAAGTGTAAGGACACATAATGAAATTCTTATGGAATATTTTTGAAATTTTTAAAAAGGACAATTTAATGTTGTCTTTTTTTTTTATCTTCACTTTATCTTTTACTCAACAATGTCGAGCTACTAGTTGCGTATAAGACAGATAAATACATAATGATTAATGGGTCGATTCAATAAAGGACTATTTTTATCAGCCATTTTTAAAGCACTAGAGTAAAGTAAACACTTCCGAAATCTGATAAAGTTAAGGTACCACACGAATTATACGCCAAGTTTAGCAGACTCTGGAAGTGTTTACTTTACTCTAGTGCTTTAAAAATGGCAGATTAAAATAGTTCTTTTTTGAAATGTGCTTTTCTTCGTTAGAGGCGACGATATACTACAGTATACAAATTTTCACGCAAGATCTCATGACACGTTCTTTTAAAACTGCGAGTGATCTAATCTAACCTATTGGTCAGAAAAAAAACAATGAAGTGCGAGAGCACTATAGCCACTTTCGACGTTCATTTTCATGCTTATCCCGCGAGTGTGCAACTCATTGGAAACCGGTTACGATTATTGGGATTTGTAATTTCTATATATCTAACCACACGATGCATATAGATATCGTGATATATAACTAACCAAGGTGGCGCGACTTAGTCAGGGCTTAACACAGGCTTACCCTTACCAAAATATCCTGCAAGACATCCTGCAGGTATTTCGCGGTTTTCCTACAGGAATGAATTCCATCAGGATATTCCTGCATGAAAATCCTGCAGGAGGTTATGAATTGGCACCCGACACACTTTTCTGCAGTTCATTCCTACAGAAAAATTCTGCAGGAAATCTTTCCTGTAGGAAAAACCGCGAATTACCTGCAGGATGGCAAGATTACCTGCAGGATGTCCTGCAGGATATTTGTATAAGGGTATACGGAGTAAATGACTTTTTTCGTAAACTACTATTTACTAGGCAATTATTTTTACCTAAAAATTTAGCGTAAGTTTCTTGAGATTTAATAGTAATTATTTTGATTGTAGTTTTATCGATAACAAAATTATTCATTTTATCTACAAAACGACAGTCAAAATAATTACTATTATCCCTCAGCAATCTCATATTCAAGTGTTAGGTAAAAATAATTGCCCCAGTAAATAGTATATTCTACAAAAAAAGTAATTTACTCCATGTCAGTCTGTGTTAAATCCTGGTAAAGTCATGCCATCTTGGTTAGCTATATATCAAGATTTCTATATGTATCCAGGGTTAGCTATATCTACAAATGTCAAATCCCAATATACACACGTAAAATGTTTAAACATTCATATCTCGCTTCCTATTGGTGACAGGGCAACTTTTTTTTTTTAAACTTCATGTTTTTTTTATAGCGCATCCATTTATGTAAATGACGAAGCGCTAAGGTGTTCAGGGACTTAAAAAATCATACCCCGGTTTACTTTTTGTTAAAAAAAGGGTTAAATTTTTTTTTTTTTTTAATAAGTGTGAACTACCCCTTGAAAGCTACCGTCATACCCTATCGATTGCAATTTATTGCATGTTAAAGAAAAATTTGGCTCAAACGATATAGGCGAATCAAAAATAAGCCTTTATAATTTGTTAATAGGTCGCCATTTTGTTTTCAGCTAACTGTGCTGGGCAGTCTTATTCAATATCATAAGAGACATCACTATGCGCATTTACTAGTTGATTAATTAATTTTTACAAAACCGGGCATTTACAAGGAATTAACACTTTTTACGGCAATTATCAGTTATTTTTGCAATAAAAAGCAGATCTTCGATTTTGCAAATTACTGTACTTTATAGAGAATTATCATACGAAACTTTTTTGTCCTACATATTCATTACGAATAAGCAATAGGAAAGGAGCTAGAAGAAGAAAACTGAAAAAAGTCGCTTGCGCGCAACACATTTTGCAATAAAAAACAATGTTCCCGGCCTCCCTTTACATCAAGTCGAAAGGGTTCCATTCACTGACTCTTTCCGAACATTTTGTGACCATTTTTACAGCTCCTCTTCTCATTCTCCCCAAAAAATCCACACTAACCCGACTATACATTCGGCTCGAGTTGATTCTCGAAGAACAATTTAAAAATTTGCAATGTCGCATGAAAATTTTGTTGCACGAATAGTTCTGAACTATGCAATGTTGAAGACGCGAAACCAGCGCCACCTTTCAAACAATAAAATTTTCATGCGGCGTTGCAAATTTTTAAATTGTTCTTCGAGAATCAACTCGAGCCGAGTGTACAAGCGGCCCATTCAAATGGGCCGCTTGAATGGGGTGACGCATCGGCGGCGACGCTGCCGGTACGACAGCAGCGCGACCTTGCCTACCGTTTACGGGCGTCGACTCGCGTCGTCGCCTTAGTCGGGACGCAACGCAGCCGTACAGCAGAAGTACGTTTGTTTACACATGGCGTTCCTACTAATTTTGTGATATTTCCTGGACTTTGTTCGTTGGCTCAGGCGAAATTCCTTCCGCGGGGTATCTCCTCGTCGCGTAGTGCAACGGTGGATCAATGATTCGCTTGTGATATTCCGCGTGTAGTGTCGTTTTACACACGTTGCAACTCCGTAAGCTACGAGGCTATAACTGAACGCTGCTCATTTATTATTTAAGGTAGGTTTTTTTTGTTAACAAGTGTTATCCTGAATTTTCTGTGCTTCGTTCTCTTTTTTTTTTGTTTTAATAATTGTGAATGAGAGCCGATTTGATAATTCGATTAACGACGTGTAATCTTATTAGAAGGCAATTCAGGCAATTGAAGCTTCTAATAAGGTGTATACATATATATACGTGCATTCATAAACTGCATGATGTAAATTTGGTTGAATGAATTTTTTTTTTGCTTATTTCTTGATATAATTTGTGGGCAAGAAATATTGTTAATGAATTTTGCACTAATTTATGGCAGTCAGTTATTTTTCAGTAATTGCATATATAAACTTAAAATTTGCTAATTAAAGGAATTAATTAGAATGCCCTTTGGTTCTACACTTATAATTATACCCTTGAAAACATTATTTTTTTTTAATACTTCTATTTTTAATGTAAGTCATGATATTTAACTTGTGAGACATCTGTTTTTAAGTTTTATATAATATTTTAAGGAGTAAATAATAAGCTTTTGATTTCTGCTTTGAAGTAAATAATTTAGAGGCAATGGCTACTGTACTAAAATTTATATTTTCATGTATACGCATAACATAATCTGCAGCATTTTTCATTAACATTGTTATCGTTAGTTCTATTAAAAGCTCTTTCAGTTTAAATAAGTTAGTTTTAATATAAAGAATGTCATGAAAACTTTTTATTAATCATTTGTCCATATTTTTAAAGCAGCATAAAATGTGGCGTAAAGGTACTTGTAACTTTTTAACTTTTAATATCATAAAATCATTGTAGTCTACAATCACATCAGATAAATCACATCATTTGAGAATATTTAAATAAAAATTAAAACGAATTCAAATAAAAAAAAAAAACAATGTGCATGCATCTGGTCTGAAAGGATTATAAGGAAGTTCTCTTGCTGAACTGATGGAATTCAAAACAGCAGCTATACACTAATGCATGTGCACAAGCACATATATAGAGCGACACTAGCTCTGTCTCACTTGCACGTCCGAGCGTGACATAACCTAAGCAAGGATTTACTGTTTCTTACCTACACAAACTTATCCACTTGACATTTTTATTATCGGCGAAATCTCAACGTTAATTATTTTATAATAATCAGTAAATGAAATTGATCTCCCCTTATTCTCGAATAAAACGTAGTCATTGAGTACAAATGACAAAATAAACTATTGACATTTCATTGGTTGATTAACTATTCGGATTTGAAATCTCATACATATAGCCAATGAAGATGGCGTGATTTAGCCAGGTTAACATAAGCTATCCTGCTGAAAAAAATCATATGAAAATCATATGAGAATCATATGAAATTTTGATATCATGTGATTATCATGTGATAACCATGTGAGAATTATGTGAAAATAGTGTAAACTTGGAGTGTTCAGTTCGAATCCGACTACGGAATTTTTTTTTCGTTTTACTTGTAATAAATGTATTATTTATCGTATTTATAATAAACTTTAAAAAAAAGAAACAGTTCTTTCTATTTAAAAAAGAAAATTTTTTCTTTACACTATTTTCATATGATTCTCACGTGATTATCAGTTCAAAATCTCATATGATTTTCATATGATTTTTTCAGCAGGGTTTATATCTATATATACAAATTAACGTAGATATAAAGCCTAATATGTTAAACCTATAGCTAAGTCACGCTATCTTGGCTTTTCTTGGTCGCTTTGCTCAGAGCTGGAAGCTTTTCCCTTGATTAATAATACTGGACTTTCCTCCCATGTTACTTAATGTACTATACTAGCCAAATCCAACGCGTGTCCACTTTTAAATCGTATTTTTGAGGTTAGATTTTTAAATTTAGCACCATTTAACCGGATATGCCCGTGAGCCAATCAAACCGCGTTTTAAAATATTTCACAACATCTTGCCATCCTTTTGAGAGGATTACGTGAAAAGCCGTAAAATATGTTTCTTTCTTAACTTTTTAAGGCTATCAACCTTCACAGTTCAAAGGCTACCCAATTTTCGAACAAATTATATTTGTCGATTCTTCATGCAACGAGAGAACTCCCTAATATTCATCATTCAAATGTAAATAAACGTTTCCATTTCAAATGAAACCAACCGAAATCTGATTTCCAGGTAAAGCAAGCAAGCTAGTCAAAATGGGCTGCACTGCCAGTTCAAGCGCGGACAAGGCGGCGGCCGAGAGATCGCGGAAGATCGATAAAGATCTGCGAGCGGACGGCGAGAGAATCGCGAACGAAGTGAAGCTACTACTACTGGGTGCCGGGGAGTCCGGCAAATCGACGATCGTCAAGCAGATGAAGATCATCCACGAGACCGGCTACAGCAAGGAGGAGTGC
Source organism: Sycophila texana (assembly GCA_035582955.1). Taxonomy (NCBI): domain Eukaryota; kingdom Metazoa; phylum Arthropoda; class Insecta; order Hymenoptera; family Eurytomidae; genus Sycophila; species Sycophila texana. The sequence continues at coordinate 5,194 of JAWWEN010052352.1, read as the reverse complement.
GAGCAATACAAGCCCGTCGTCTACAGCAACACCATTCAGAGTCTGATGACGATAATCCGAGCGATGGAGCAGTTGAAGATCGAGTTCGCCGATCAGAGCAACGTCAAGACGGCTCGGGACTTCTTCACCTTGGCCTCGTCCACACCCGAGGGAGAGCTCAGCACGGATCTGGTCGCGCTGATGAAGAACCTCTGGCAGGATGAGGGCGTGCAGCGCTGCTTCGCTCGGAGCCGGGAGTACCAACTGAACGACTCGGCAGCTTACTACCTGAACTCCGTGGACCGCATTACAACGCCAGATTACGTGCCGACGCAACAGGACGTCCTCAAGACCAGGATAAAAACCACCGGAATCGTAGAGACGCGCTTTGCCTTCAAGGGACTGCAGTTCAAGATGTTCGACGTGGGTGGTCAGCGCTCTGAACGAAAGAAGTGGATCCACTGCTTTGAGGATGTGACGGCCATCATCTTCTGCGTGGCCCTCAGTGAGTACGACCTGGTCCTCGCCGAGGACGAGGAGATGAACCGCATGATCGAGTCGATGAAACTCTTCGACTCCATATGCAACAGCAAGTGGTTCGTGGACACCTCGATTATTCTGTTCCTCAATAAGAAGGACATCTTCGAGGAGAAGATAACCAAGAGCCCATTGACCATCTGCTTCCCCGAGTACACGGGACCAAACACCTTCGACGAGTGCGCCTCGTACATTCAAATGAAATTTGAGGATCTGAATAAGCGTAAGGAGCAAAAGCAAATTTATTCTCATTTCACTTGCGCAACTGACACGGATAACATTCAATTTGTCTTCGACGCTGTGACGGATGTTATTATACAAAATAACCTTAGCAGCTGCGGATTGATAAGTTGAGTTGTTTAAATGAATAAATTATTTTAACGTTGATTACAGTAGAAAACATGTTAACGACAAAAAATCGTGGTTATTTAAAATAATAATTGGGCAATTAATGCACATTGCTGAGAAATGATGCTGGTCGTTCGAATACGGTGAATGAAAGAGTATAAAATAGATAATTTAAACATATAGATATTTTTTTTGTAAGAAATAATTTTCTTAAGTAATAAAAAAAAAATGAGGATAAATAAGAATAATTTGCAAAGTACATAATTACATTTCATATTCTTAAAGGAAGTATTTCTTTCATTTGTATACTATTAAATAAAATCTTAAATAAGTTAAGTTATTTACAAAGAAAATATTAGATTACGCAATTAACTAAAAAATAGCTTGAATTATGAATAATTGCAGTAGATTATGTATTTTGCAATTATTGCTTATTTCCTTATTAATTTATGAATGCACATAAAATAATCCAGTATTACATGAAAGGGAAACGATCCAGTACCCAATAGTATAGGATTTGTATAGCCGGAAATAACAAGTTTGACTTTGAAATGTCCTTGAACTTGAAACATCAAAAAATAAATAACATACCAATTTTAGATGGTGTACTGTTAGGTACTGGGTCCTTAAATTGAATTAATTTTAAAAAAATGATAAGACAAATGATAAACTATCGTTTTAATTTTATTATTTTGTATTTTTTTAAAACCAAAGTTAACAAATTAGCAATTTTTGCGATCGCTTCTATAGATCAAAAATATACGTTATATTATAATTTTTAATATTGCTTAATAATAGCCTAAAGTATCAATCATGACAATAGAGAATGCATTTTTTTTTAATATAAATTTTTATACTTTTCAAATGTAATAAGCGTTAGAAGACAAGCGAATGTGCACTTTTGTGCAATCCTTTATGACTGATATATTTTTTCTATAATTATACAATTAATTACAAAAATAGTATGACGAGATTACAAAAGGTCCAGAAAGCTGCAGTATTTTAAAGTAAATTATTAAAAAAAAATGTGATCGAAGCTTCTACTAAAAAACAGTATCACATATGTGGGGGTTAGATTGAAAATGGTATACTCTCTAAATTATTCCTTCCAGTGAAATTCGCTGATTTGCTAAAGTAATCCACTGATTTATCAGTAAGGATCAGAGCACTTCCAGGAAATGACCTGGTCCTCACTGATAAATCGGTGAATTTCACTGGATGTATTTTCTAGAGTAAGTCACATAATTTGGATTCGATGTTAAAATTATATGTTTTATGAATTTATTTTTTTAAAGAAGCATATATTAACGAGGAAAAAAAACTTTATGGAGTTAATAGTTTCAGATGCAATAAATCAAAATATAAACTTAACTCAATTTTTCGTTTAATGTGACTTAAGCCACTCTGATTCTGACCCACGCATATATTTCTCGCACATTTAGTCAAATTTAGACATGTATATGGTAAGCAAATGACAACAGTAGGCATTATTAAATACAAGAAATAAATCGTCTTTTAATTAAAATTTTAAAAATCAAATATTGAACTACAGATGGAATAAAAAATTATAGACGTTTTGCGGAAAGAAGTATGAAGCTTTTACGGATAAGTCTAATAAATTTGTTTTAAAAAAATGACTCAGAAATTACAAATCGTTGCTTAATAATGTCTTTATAAAAAATAACTATATCTTTATAACAATAACAACGACATTTTAACCTTTTGGAAGGTTTTAATGCTCATTTATTTAGCACAAATTCAGTACGTTCCTGCTTAGAAAATGTCATAGGACAATCATGTAATAATTCCTTTATTATTCTTATATGAATATATTTAATTATACATTTACATGTACGTATATACTCTTCAACTCGCAGATTATTTATATGGAAGATAGCAACAAATAATCACTTTTCTTACACTTTTTATTGAATTATCTTATCAGCTTACAGTTGATAAAAAAAATATCGTTGTATTTATTATTTTTACACTTCGTACGACTAACGTAACAAATTTATAGATCGTTCAGATTTATTCTTTGATGATTGTTACTTTGTTTTATCCTCACTTCTGTCTTCAGTGGCATTTATTATTAAGTGAATAATTTCGAAATTTTTTCACATTTTAAATTAGCTCTCGAAATTATGCAACAAATAAATCTTACGATTTTGTTAAAGGAATCCTTTCTGGGTTTGTATAATCAAATGTATAGAGTGGGCTAAAATAAAGTACAAAACGTGTCTTTCAAAATGTACGGAGGTCACAACCGAACCCGTGAGAAATATTTCGAAATTGATGTTAATATATATGTTATACCAAATTCAATGAGCGATGTACAAAGAATTTTACTTTGTGGAAAGAGAAAACCAAATATTGTAAAGAACGTGATGATTGCATCCCAAAAAATTATGTATACAGTCTTGCGTAAATGTTATTTAAAGTGTACAGGAATATCGTATAGTTTAGTGAAAAAAAATCGAATTGATGGGAAAGAATTCATTATTTTGTGAAGAAAAAAAAAACGTAATATTTGCACAAGTAATTGAATGAAGCTATATAAATTTTGTTTTTTATTTTTTGAAGAAAATAAAATACAAAAATGTGACACTGTTACCATTGCACTTTGTCGTCCAACGAATTTATTTTAATTCGAGCTCAAAAAAAAACAAACACGTTTTACTGGCAAACTAATTTTATATATATGAGTATGTAGAAATTAATTAGTTTTGCTGATTGCTGTACTAAAAAAACAATTTTAACATTAAAAATGATAAAAAATTGTGTAATGTATTTAAATGTGAAATAAAAGTCAATGTATTCGATGTATTTACAAATAAAAATTTAATAAAAATTCAATTAATCTTGCCGTTGAATATTTATTTCAGTTGTTAGCTATAAGTAATAAAAAATTCGTATCCACTTATCTGTCTTCTGTTTATTAAAAACATCGTAAGTTTTTACTTTAAATTTATGCTCAACACGATTTATGATTACTAATAAAATGTAATAATTTTTATTACGCATAAATTTAGTTCGCAGTAAATTTTTACATACAAAATTAAAGTTGGGTATTTTTTTATTATTTTAAAAGTGTAGTTGCAATAATTTATCCACGATATCTGCATCATTTTAAAATTTAGCAACAGTAATTTCTGTTATCAAAAAATTATAATAGATATTAATTCAATAATTACTACACGTAAGTATGGAATCATCGTTTTTATACAGCTTCTTTATTAGCATAATTCTCGATGTATCAAAGCCCTACCTTTTAAAAATGTCGGATGAAAAAAATTAATTGATGATTGGTAAGAATGTACTTCTAATGTGATAAAATACCTGCTGTAATTTAATTTATGAAACACAATGATTTTTTGACACGTTCCTTGACGTGCTAACACGCCTCGATAGATATATCTCACAGGTGCCTCGCAACTATGAGGCGTGTACGTACAAACAAAATTTTTGATTTACCGTTACGGATCTTCTTTCGATGTATCAGCGACTATGAACTTTACTCTTATGATTCATATTTTTTTAGCATTACGGTGTTCAATTATAATGAATGAAGCAACGTTTCGTGAACTCTTCGACAATAACAATGGATTTAAAATTTTATAATTATCATTAAAAGATCGCTCTGGTTAAAAATTTAAATATGCATCTCGTGAGCATCTCAAATATGGTCACCGCATACTGGTTGTTCTTTTAAAAATTTGGAATCTACTCTGTGAAATTTTATGTTATAGGCACTTTCAAAAAAGGAATGAAGGATCTCTCTCTATATGCTACAACATTGATGTTGTGACATGAAGAATTATAATTCAAGTCCCGGTCTTTGCCGATTGACACAAGCACCTTTGTAATAGTTATTATATCAAAGATTTTAAAAAGATTAGTACTAGTGTGACGCTGTATAAATCGTTGTCTTATCTAAGTTAAATTATGCTTGCATTATATGGTCTCTGTATATAGTATAGTTACTTATAGTGCAATATTTGGAAAATATTCAACATAGATTTTTAATCTCAAATTTCCATTTAATAGACTAAGTAAGTCACGATTATTCGAGTGTCGACAAACATTTTGGGCTACCCTCTATTAAATCATTGCATAATAAGGGATATGTTGCTTAAATTCAAATTCATTATTTCTGATGTTAAGATCAGGAATTAGCTGATCTTTTTACGCTCAGATCTTGACGTGCCTATGCTTTCAGGCACTTCAGGACCTTACATAAAGTAAACTATACACTTGTAAAAACCCGAGTTCTTTCAACTAAATAATTTGCGGGTGGATGTGAGACCAAGAAAACAAATATACAATAACG
>JAWWEN010052351.1:0-44418 GCA_035582955.1 Sycophila texana | reverse complement strand
TTAAAAAAAGAAAAAATACGTGTCGATTATTTTTTTATATTCTAACTGACACAGTTCATGAAATTTGATTTTTTTTTGTTCTTCCCAATTGAAAAAAAAACTTATTGTGCAACCTTACGCATCATCTGATCAAATATTGGAAACCAACTGTAGTCGAGTACAAAATATTGTACTAATATTAAATTTTTTGATACATAAGAACGTTTAAAAGATATTCTTTTAAATTGTCTTGTTTTCGACAGGATGTTGACATCCAGCAATAATTTATTTTTAGTATTTTTTGATTTTTATGAGCATTTTATTGTCAACTCGACTTAAAATTTAAATTTAATGATTCAAATTTTATGTAACTATTTTAATATTGGTTCGACATAGGAAATGTTCGGCGTATGAAGAACTAAAAGCTTCTAGTCCACTTTGATTTACAAGCTACAGCCAATGCTTTTATATTTAGTTTAACCAATTTAACCAATTTAACCAATTATTATATTGTTTAATTAATGATTTACAAAATTTTCTGTAGAAACAATTGATGTTTCATCATCTTAAGTACAATAAAATTTCTCTAAAAATTAATGTCAACAGTTCAGCTACGTAATGATCAGAAGTTCAATGTCCTGTACATTTAATGTCCATTTTAAAACTCTCAACTTTATAACACTCAGTTTAATTAATTTCAAGTTCATTAAAATTTTAGTTAATTTTTAATCAAAGCCTGCTCTTCAAGACATGAACACCCGCAAACATTCAGGTCAAAATTTCTCCACTCACTAAACCAGTGGATGATCACAGGCAAAATGTGAAAATTCGACCATTTTCATAGAATTAGAATACGAAAGTGAATTACCGAACAACAAGTGCAATATTCCAACAGCCATAAATTAGAAATACAATTAACAAGCGAAATCCTCCTGATAAAACTACTATACGAAATTCGCCCCCAGCCAACATCCATTAAACATCCCACATTACAATTCCAAATAAGTGTACCCCCAGAACACCGTCGAAGGAATCAAACCAGCAGTGCAGAGCGCTCGCGAGGCACCGTCATCGATTGACTCCCTCACAAAAGCCCACCACCCCCGACCCCCTCAAAAAGCGCGACCTATTCATAGACGCGGCCGTCGATGATTTACGCGCGGGCGTACACGGGGCCCAGCCGCTCGCCAAGACAAAGTGCAGACTGCAGCACCCGCCGGCGCTCGAGTGCACCCCTCTTACTTATGCACATCGATCCGCAGCCACCCCCGGGCGGGCGGAATAAATCGAGCCGCTCGGCCTGGATCATCGCCTTTAAGGGCGTCCGCCAGCACTTACACGTCATAAATCTCGTAATTATTTTTGTAGCAAGAGTCGAGGACGGCGGGGACTGTTTTAAGCGGCGCCGCGCGAACTTTCTTCATTAATCTTCGTAATTGATGAGCGCGCATCGGAATTCCCGGCTCCCTTATCGCCCCGCCTGTAGTTCGAGTGTCGCCCTCCGCGGTGCGCCCGCAGCTGGCGCGGTTGTAGTGCCGCGCGTTCGTACGCAGGGGGTGGGGGTTTATGGGGGTTATTAGTTTTTGCGAGACCTCATTACGCGGTTAATTTGAGACTCTTTGGGCTCTTCTTTGTTTTTAATTGGCGACAAGGGGAGAAAGTTTATATTGCGAAACAAAACGGGGGGGGGGGGGTGATAAAAAACGCGGATTGGTAGGAGGATGCTGGGGTGACTTTCAAAGTGTATCGTAAATGCATATACGTACCGGAGTAATGATGAACTGAGCTAATAAAATTTCGTTGGGGTTGTATCTCAGCCTACCGACGTGTTCAGTTTCTGCGTCGTTATTTGATACCATTACATTTATTGTTATGGATATTTTTTCGGCGAAAGAAGTTCGCACGTGGGTAAACGCTTGGCCTATCGTTGGCTTTATCAGATAATGTTCTTTTATTGTGAAGATAAAAAAAAAAGTGGGTTTGTTACAATAAGAATGCTTTTGCATAATTCATTCATCGTTCCTGCAATAGTAATGTCAAATAGTATTGAGAAATAACGAGCGTAAATAAATTCCAGTGTAATCTGTTGAAATCCATCGATGTAAATCGATTCCATATGGATCCCTTTCAAATTTGGTACATAAGTTGAATTTCATGATTTAAAGCTTTCATCAAAACTTCGCAAGTTTTCATCTTTATAATGATTGAGATTTTAGATGTAATTCACAACTAAAAAATTTATACGAAAAGAGGCAACTGTAGATTTAAAAAAAAAAAAATCAGTGGCTGATTTTTAATTTTTTTAAGAATATGCAATTACTTTCGCGATACCGTCCACAATAGACCACAGTAGAATACTCGGAGCTCGTATTTTTCTACGGGCAAGTTGCCCTGTGAATTGGCCAGCCTTTGAAGCGTCGCTTTCCGGTCTTTGCTGCAAGTCACGCGCCTCCAACGCAAAGGGTAAGAGAGGGCTTTATGCGCGGCGCTTTCATGGTTTAGGAGTGCCGGAACGAGTTCGCGCTTCTGTGTTTCCACTTCGACAAGTGCTACAAGTTACTCGGACCCACAAAGTATTCCGTATAATAGATTTGATGTACGATTGCAAAATTCCCTTCTTTATCAACTACTTTACTAGTGCTTCATGCTTTATCATGCGTATAGCCTACCAGCTATACTTACAAGGAGAGTATCGACCCACCAGGTCGAGGATTTTTCTGAAATTTTGAAGGCTGATTATTTGATCGAAAATAATGAACACTGAGGCATTTGATCAAGAAAAATCTAAGAGCTGTAATATAAAATTTATCCGATCGAAAAATCTCACGCATATTTTCTCTAGATTTTTCGATAATAACATACTCAACAAAAATCAGTCTGCAAAATTTGAGAGAAATCCTTCTTATTAGTCTGAAAAACTAGAGAACTGGTATACAATTTGTTGAGTAATTACTTTTTGTTATTTAATTATAATAACTATTTAGGATTTTATTTGAAGGTGACTTTTTTCAGAGGTAAAGATTAAATAAGCATTTAAACCAATTAATAGAAAATCCATTCCAAGAATTAGGTTTTCTCACATTTTTCTTAGTGTAACAAAATTTGCTAATGACAAATTATAACACATCTGTTATAATATAAATTGTATATAATTAGCGCAAAAAAAAGACTGTTTTATCAATTTCTCAATTCACAAAAGGAATAAATAGTTATCACTTGAATTATCAAAAGAATCTTCGTCATTCAATAGTTGAATTCGTGGATTTACAAATTTCGGTCCCCCTCCAAAGAAGCTTTACGTTTTTACCCCTACCTTTTTAAAGATTAATAAGCGCTACTTCCGTACGTGTTATCAATGAAAACGTATAAATAAATGTTACTCTCTCCTAGTCTTAGCATTTTACTCAGAAACTACAAGCCCTTTACTCCATAAGACTGTTAGTAATTTATTAGCGTTTTTTTATTTATTAGTCAACTTTATTTTCCCCATGAAAAATTATTCTGCACTAATTTACGCTTTCTAAAATGTGAAGTTTAATAGTTTATTGAATTATCATTGATGCAAGTACGTGAATTTTTATTTTAATTGGTGAGTTATTTTTGCTATATTTACAGATTTTTTCTTTTATACAATTCTTTTACATTATGAATTTATTGTTTAGATTTAAAAAGCATTACGCAAAGGTACTCCAAACGTTTACAATAACTTGCTTAAATGAGTTACTTATCTACATAGAGAATACGTTATTTTCATGAACTATTGTTAAAAAGGTGAACAATATATAATTTAACAATCACTATTAAAATAAGTTTAACAATATTTAAATATAGCTTGTAAAAAACTAAAGATTAAAATAAAGACTAGCATTGACAAACAATAGGGTATTTTTCAAAACTCTATTTATCAGATTAAATAGACTTTTTTACGAATATTTGGATTTGAGCACACAATCATCAATGCCTTACTCTGACAATAGTATTACAACAGCTGTGACTCTTAACGAATAACCAGATTAATAAATATTGAATTAACAATTGTGACACAACTGATTATTTTTTTATATTTCTTTTATTTTTAAACTAATGATAATTATTTATGCTAATGATAAATTTTTTCAGTGAAACCCCGGAAATTGAACAATAGGAGTATTGGTATTAATGATAAAAGGAATACTAAATCATTTAATTATAAAACAACAAGCTAATGTCTTATTATTACCACTGCTCACTTTATAAAAGCCAATTATAGTTAGAATTGATTTTTTAAAAATTTAAACAAATATAATACATTTTTTTTTGTAATTTCCTAATTTTTCTTTATGAATTTCTAGGGAATAAATCAACTGGGCCGTTGATTAACTTAAACCTTCAAATGTAACAATCTATTCGACACTCGGATTCAAATATTATAAAAGAACTAAACAGTATATTTATATAGCAATATTACTTTTCACGCGACATCAATACAAAATGAATTGGCCAAAAATTGTAAAAAGATCAACAGATAATAATTTTGGAAAAAAGTTGCTAAAACAATCTACGGAAATTTCAACAAAACTTGCAGTAATACCGCAAACAGTTCCACTAACAATTGAAGATGAAGATAAAACAATTGTTCTACTTAGAGATCAACTTGACTATTCGCCTATTATTAATGGAGTGGACACAAATACTGGAAAGGCCAACTTTAAATTACCCTTAATAGGATTACCCAATTTCTCCAAAGAAGAGAAAATTAATTTTTATTATAGCGGTAGCAGCAAGGATTCAAATATTTTAGGAGTTGGTTGGTCCTTTCCAATGAATACCATTTTAATGGATCATCAAGGAAGTATACTCCCAGAAAATCAAAAATACTTTCTTTTCCATGAAAATCTCCCACAGCCCTTAATCTTCGATTCCGACAATTCAACAGACAGTGTACACAATTTCAAATTATCCGATAAAGGGTCTAATACACAAATTCGTTACTTTAAAAAGGAGGAAAGATGGGAGATCGATTTTATGGGAACAAAGCAGATTTACGGTCGCCGTGATGGTCACGATGACGACTCGATCAGTTATGATTTAGCATGGGAGTATTGGCGCGGTCCAGGCGGTAGCCCAACGGGTCAAGTGGAGCTCCCCTCTGCTTGGTTTTTAACCGAGTTAAGGAGCGGAGATGAAAGTGCACTGTACTACAGCTACGACACAAACAACATATCTATACCAGAAAGCGGCAAAATATTCACTCGAGAAGTTTATTTGAAAACCATAAGCGATGATCTGGGAAACAAAATTATCTTCAAATATATGGATAAAAAGTCTGACGAGTACAACGTGCCTCCTCTAAAAAGCGCAAGTGGTATCTACAATACCATGAAAGTGCAAACTCGTTATTTGGCGGGTTACTCGCTCTTTACATACAATTACCAACAGCACATCCACTTTATTTACAACGTAGAAAATGGAATTCGTCTATTGACTAAAATTAAGCAGCTTTACGACCCTACAGATCAACCAGTTTTGGAATTCTCTTATAAGAAAATACTGAATTCGCAGGAGCTAGAACGAGCGATTCTACCGTCAGGTACAAGTGTGGAATTCGGCTACCATGTAATAGGAGAATCGCCTAATCTCATTGGAAAGGTAGATTTAAAATGCGATGTAAAAAATAGTTACAGAGTAGATTACGGAAAAGATTTCGTTCTGATAAGCTACTTAAACAATTTTAATCACGTAGTACTAAAAATGTTTAATACCGAGTTAACCAAGGAAATGTACTCATCGTTGTCTGAATCGGAATCTGAACGATTTCCATTCTTAGGTAAAAATTCGACATACCACTACGAAGTTAAAATTTTAGAAGAATCAATCGCTATTACTTTAGATTACGGTATTACTAAAGATATAGCTTTAATAAATAGAGAAAATGATAAGTGGTCGTTGAATCCAACGTATTTTAACTACGAGAAAGAAACAATCCTACAATTTGGTAATGATTTTGTAGTCGCCCTTGATACTTCCATCAGTGTTCTAGATCTAATTATCTGGGATAATTACACCAAAACATGGTCTAAGAAAAGGATGGAGGAATCATTATTCCAGAACTCATCACATTCATTGCTTAAAGTGTCTGGTAAAGTATTTTTTATTTACGACGACGAGGTTGTTACCATCGGATACAGAGACGAAAATAATGAATGGCAGACGAAACCTATTATCAGTTTACCTGGAGTGATTAGTACCATAAAAAATACGCTGAGCAAATTCGACGTAGACGATAATGTTTCCAAGCTGTTGATGTATAACATAAAAAGTACCGCATTTCAAGTTAGCAATAATTTAGTGCTACTCAGCAGATGGGATGTCGAAAATACGAATATCTATTCGAAAGTTGATTTATATTCTTTAGACAGCAATTATAATGTTAATCTTCATAATAATTATAAAATTCTTCAAGATGATCTATCCGAAATATCAAGAGAAGGAGAAATAGAGCTTAACGACAAGATAAAAATTTCTTACCCACTGGGATATAAAATAAAAAATGATAAATTCAAATTAGAATTTTTAGAAAATCTCAGTGATGCTAGTGAAAATAAAATAAAAGAATTTTGCGGAGATAATGGTGATGAAATGTGCCTATCAGTGGTAAAACAGGAGATTGCACAGATTGTCAACAAAATGCATAAAAATGATGTTATTTTAAATTTGCGGAAGTATGCCGCGTTTCTTCGCTCATCCGTAGCAATATGTGGTAACACGAGGATTACTTTCATTGGTAACGAGTGGAAGGAAGAAACAGTAACCGACAATGAAAAAGCAGAAAAATTGTCCGTTTCCATAGATCATAAATTTCTTTTGGAAAAAGAAACTTCAGAATCATCAGTAAAACTGTACGATCAAAGTAACAGTCAGGGTAAAAAGGTATTACTAGATCTGAAGATTAAAAACATGAGCCAAGTATTCAACATGTATCCTACATATTTAGCCTACAAGACCGAAAATGAAGAAGTAAAAGTAATATTTTATGAACTTTTGGAAGATGGCATTATTGAAACATTTACATTGCCTCTAGGAGAAACTGTGAGTTTAAAGAGTAACCCCTACACTTTGATAACTCATCTAAACAGTACCAGTGAAAGTGATAATCTTACTTTGAATTTGCGTCAACTTTTCCGCATCAAAACTAATTTACCAAATGCGGTTATTAAAAAATTGACCGTGAACTTCGATAAGGAATACAAGCGCATTACTGGTTATGATTATGACCCGTCCTCAGTAAAATTAATAGGCAACGCTGTGCATTATGAAAAGTCGTACACCATTCCAGGTGATGAAAAATCTTCTTACGGATTTATCGAAGAATCAAAAAATATTGCCGATGATTTTAGCGTAACAAACAAAATCTACGACTCAAAAGGAAAATTGATAAAAACTGTTCGACCAGAACGATCAAAGGATAATAAAAAACAAGACTCAGAAGAAACTGAAAATATAGACAATGTACTTTTCGATGTCTCGGGAAATTTGCAAGTTGCACAATTTTATCCTTATGAAATAAAAGACGATGAAGCCAGTTACTACGGTTTTGAAGACTATGAAGTGAATAGAATAGGTAGTGTGAATTCAACTAATCAAAATCGTTGGTTTTACGATGAATCTAACGTAGTAAAGCAAGAATTTTCCTTCACTGGGGAAAATTATTTAAGATTAACAAACAGTTCTTTGCTGGGTTCGTTTGAACCTCGCGATCAAAATCAAACGTACGTAGCATCTTGTTGGGTGAGGAGCACGGATAAAACAGATTTCTTAAATAGTACAATTTCACCTTATCTTAAGGCAAGCGTTTTCACTGCCAGTAATCGGAGAATAGGCGGCATGTTTAGTGAAGTTAAATTTAAATACGATGATTGGAATTACTTGGAAGTAGTTGTAGATTTGATTGATTTAAAATTCTTGTATTCAAATTTATTGTCACAAGCGAAGATACCTGAAGATTCAAAAGAATATCCATTGCAAGTAGTGGTTAGTGTATCTCCCAAATCAAACACTACCTTGGATGTGGATCATATTCGTTTTTCTCCATTGAATAGCGATTTCCAAGCCAGAACTTACAACTTCAAAACTAAAGAAATTAAAGAAGTTATCAATGTCAACGGGCTAGTTAAGCGATACCTGTACGATGACTATCAAGATCAAATCTTACGTATGAATGAAAATGGAGAGATTGAAAAGTTCAATACTTATACTAAAGCATCGAGTTCCGAGAGGATTGTAAATTTTAAAAGCGAGGTGCAAATTCAATCAAAAGCAGGATTTTACGAAAACTTTGAGCCTTATTCGTTTGTAACAAGATGGGAGATAGACAAAGATACGAATTGGGTGATTGCACCTAGAGAAATATACCATCAATCAAATCAGCTTGATCAATTGAAATTAAGAAATGTAAACGAAACATTTGATTCTTATGGTATAAGACTCCATTATAATCTAAAATCACAATCATCAGAAATCAGGTTTAATGACATTTTAAAGCTATACGGAAAAGGCAAAAAAGCGTTGGCATTATTCTCAAGACAAGATCGATTTATACCTCCGCAAGGTGAATTACTGTTCTTAGTTGAACGTAATCGGTTAACGGTATGGATCGATGGTGGTCTGTACTTCGATGTGGGCGATCTCGCCCAGTCACCATTTGATATCAAAATATATGGCAAGGTGAAAATACGCGATGTATTAGTCTTCATCGAACCAAGTATTCGCGTCACTTATTTCAACGCTTTGAATGAAAAAGTACAAGAGATCGACTTAGAATCTGCTAATAGTGTAATTGTGACAGAATTTCTGTACGATGAGCTTGGTAGGCAATGCATAAAAACAAAAGCTACTCGTTTGCAGAGGACTGCTAGTGAACCGATTCTAGTTTATTATTCTGATTTCGTCAAGAATAAAAACCCTCTTTCAGTCGACTCTGTGTGGAAACTTGGCAGGATACAAGGAGGGTTTCAAGAGCTCAAACCTCACAATTATTATCAAGGAACTTACAGTGACAATCCTTTGAATGAAAACGCAGCCATTGGTTTGCCGGGTCAGGAATTTTCTGTTAGCGGTAAATTTGCTACGCGATTTTCAAGAAGCACTAAAAACACGTATATTAACGAACATTATCCCGTCGATAAAGATTATAAGCAACACGTAGAGCATAAACTTGGTGGTGTAGAACACATAACAGTTTTTGACAAAAGAAATAACAGAGTCGCCACGTTAGTTCAAACTCCAGGAGAGAAGGATCTGCTAGCTACTTATGAATATGACGATGATGGAAAATTGATACAGACGTTATCCCCTCTTTATCACAATGTAGCAGCTATGTCGCATACAATGGACTTTACACTGGAATGTGTATCTAATGAAAGTAACAAGCTACAAAAATCTTTAAGTGTTGTTAATAGCTATGACAAAAAGGGTAATATAGTCACCAAAATAAGTCCAGATTCTGGAAGAGTTGAATATTTGTACAACGACAAAGGTCAATTGAAATTCAACATATTCTATTCTAGTTCAAATAGTTCTCTCATTGAAGACGTTGTTTACTTTGATTACGATTACTTAGGGCGACTAACTAACACTGGTAAACTGATTTCTCCGCCAGCGAAAGAAGAATTATTAAATTTGACATTGACTAAAAATAATACTGAGGAATATCAAGAATTTCACCAGAGTGATTATGAAATACAACCCACGTTCCGACGGAGATTGAAAAGAACGATTACTCGGAACGAAGGAATACCATTTATAGAAGAATCTTTGCTAAATGAAGATATGAGCTTTGCAAGCAAGCGCATCATTGTGATGAATGAAAATTCGGAAGAACCACTAGTAATTACAACTAACAAAGAATATAAAGCAGGAAAACTTACCGAAATAGAGTATCCAGCTACAGTGAAAGATAACACTTTCAAAGTCACTTACAATTATGATAAGCTTGGACGTCTTGAGGAAATTAGATTGTCATCAAGAGACGATTCATTCGTTAAATACACCTACAATTCTGACGGTCTCATTAATACCGAGCATCATTTACCAGATCAGGAAAATTTTAATTTTATTCGTAGATATAATTATAACAGTGCTTCGTTCTTAACAGAATTAGAGGATAAGTTTTTGAATGAGAATATCTATTACACTGAAGGTAGTTATGGTGATCAAGGATACAGTGATGGTACTATCACTCGAACCGAATTTCAAGCTAATTGGCTCCAGTATGCGAATAACGACGAGATTAGTCTAAACGAACAATCGTTTGCAAGCGAATACATCAAACCCGAAGAATCAAAACTTTGCTTCGATAAACTAAAAAGTGCAGGCTACATAAATCAGTCCAATCGCCAAGCCAAGATTTATTATCCTCTTCTAGAGGTCGATTTTCCACAAATCTGTACTGAAGGAATTACTGGTCGACAAATACAAAATATTTTAGGAAAACAAGGCTTTCCTGCAAAGTACGGGCACCTTTATAATTACGGTGCTTATCAAGAATTGATTAAAGCTAAGTACTTCGTTGGTAAAGATATTCCAGCACCCTTACAGCCTGATTCGTTTGCTAAACACAATCCGAATATCGATTCATCAATGTCGCACGATATTTGGAAAATATTAACTAACGCTGGGTACGTACTACCGGACAGAGTAATTCCAGATAAATTGTTAAATGATGACTCTACATTCAAGCCACATGGGAAACAAGGAGACTCTTTCATAAGCTCTTCATTAATTCACGATCTCAAAGCCATAAGTGGCAAATACAGACATTACCATCTACCGTTGCAAAAAGCGTTGGCTTCTTACTTTTCTAAAAAGCAAAACGTAGAGATTTTAAAGTCAAATTTGCAAAAGTCGTTCTCAGAGTGGTCGCAGATAACAAAGGATGCTAAAAGAATTCAAGAAAGTCAGAAGCAGGCTAACGCAATTATTGATATGTTGGAAAAGCGAAAATATCTTGAGAACCCACTAGACAGAAAGTTTAAGAGTATATTGAAAAAGTATGAGTCAGAGATTCCTGAAATCGTCGAAGTCTTAACCAAACATTTCAGTGAAGAATTAGGCGAAGCCGAATTCGACGTTGAGGCTTACGAGATCGACGAGAATGGTAATCACAAACATTTCTATAACGGATTTGAACGCTATAAACTGGAATACGGTTGTAACAGTAATCAAATTAATACAATAAATTATCAATCGTACGCTTCACCTAAGCGAAAGAGTGAATTTTCAATCAAGCATGACAGCCGAGGCAATATCATCCAAGCTCTCCACAAAGGCATTAAAAATATTACGTACCATTCAGTATCAAATCGTGTTTCAAGTATAGAACTAGTAGATGGTAAAAAATTGGTATTCTTTTATGACGCCCAAGGTGAACGCGTATTTAAAAGAGTTATTGATGCAGCCGGGGAAATAAAAAGAGAGGTGAGCTATGTACGTGATGAATTTGGTCGCTCTTTGGTTGAACGAGATATGACCTGGAGTTCCCCAAATTCACAGCCTAATATCCTTGTCACACTTTTTATCTACGGCCCTAAAGGACTGGTTGGATTTATTAGACAAGATCAATACTACAGTGTGATTAGTGATCACGAAGGTTCGACCAGATTGGTAGTCAAAGATGGCAAAGTCGTAGCAGCTTATGATTATTTACCGTACGGGAGTTTGATGCGCCAGTACGGAAGAAATTCAGACGATCATATCTCGTATCGTTATACTGGTCAAGAGTGGGATGAAGAAACGGATCTGTATAATTATCATGCTCGCCTTTACGATCCCAGCATAGGTCGCTTTTACCAGCATGATCCAAAAATGCAGTACTTCAGTCCTTACAAGTATGCTGGTAATTCACCAGTTTCTGTAATCGATCGTGATGGAGAGTTCGCTTTTCTCATCATTCTTGCGATAATAGCATTGGGAGCACTTGGGGGCTATTTGGGAGGAGCATCTGTTAGTGGTACTTGGAATCCCACAAAATGGAATTTTAAAGATTCTAGGCTTTATTTGGGAATGCTGTTTGGAGCTATTGGAGGCGCGTTGATACCGATAGCGTTACCCTTGTCGGTTGAAGCACTTATGGCGTGGGGTCTGGGAGAGGCCGCGAGTTACGCCGTAGTAGGTGGTCTCGGTGTGGTAGGGGCATACGCGGGTATGACTCGAGCCGCAGGCGAATGGAATCCTACAAAATGGGATTTCACTAGTCCACAACTATGGAATGGTGCAGTTGGAGGCTTCGAAATGTTTGCCGAAGCTCCTGGAATTATTGAGTCAGGCTTTAACTTCTACCAGAGTTTGTCTTCTTTTGGTAAAACGGCGTTTGTTACGAGTACTGCACTTACAGCTGCAGGAACAACGCTACTAAGAAAGGCAAGCATGTCGTACGACTACTCAAAGCCTGACTTTTATTACGACTTGATTGAAAATATATTATTTGCTGCTGATATACCCATGGCTGCGACAGGAGGCTATAGATTTTTCAGAAAAAATACTGGAAAATTTGTGGAAACTATTCGAAACAGAGGAGTGATCCACGTTACTGGTCAGTTCTTAAACGAGGCAGACAAAATGTATTCTACTTGGAGAAGTACATTTAAAATTGCATCAAAAATTGGAGTAGGAATAGCTATTCCAACTGTTTCGGGAATATTTGTAACCGTTTTATCTGACAATGGCAAATTTGACATGTCCAAGATAAGCACTTATCAGGAAATTATTAATGGAGCAATGTTTGGTGCAAATTTAGGCGGACTTGCTCATTCAGTGAACGTAAGACGAGGAGCTATGAAAAAACAAGGCGTGAGTGCAGTGTTACTCGATCGAGCTAGACAATCAGTGGAGCACTACTTAAGAGATCTTGAAGAACATATTAATCAGCCTCATAATGATCCAGAGAACCCACAACCAGGATCGTCAAGACCACCAGACAACAACCATGTTGCAATTAAAAATAGCGTACTGTCAGTAGCAATGATGAAAGATGGAGTGATATTTGTTGCGTATTCTGGTTTGAAATACATGCCAGGATACCTATCTGCTTTTCGTATAGGTTCTGAAGGTGAAGAGCACCTGTTGTTACCAACGAATAATCAGATTGCTGGTAGGGATATTGCTTTAAACGACAACGAATTTTTAAATAATAAGATAATAGAAGGAATTAGAAATAGAAACAACAAATATAAAAAATTGAATACTGAAACTTATTTAACAGAGAGAAATAACGTCCGATCTTCTTTCAAACAAGAATTTACAGAGTTAATAAGTGTATTGCCTTTTAATAATGATGATTTTGAAAGCATACTAGATTTTATAGGGGAAAATATAAGAGAGGAAGGTCATGTAACGATTGAACAACTAACGAAAAGAATGGAACCTATCGTAAAGCAAAGAGCAATTGATGCTCGAAAGGAATTCAATCCTATGTTCCAACGTCTTACTGAAATAACACGGACAGGTGAAATAACTATTAACGCGCATATTAAAGTGCAAATGGAAGAATTGTATAATGAATTAAGTGAAATATCACGGAGAATAAATTATGATATAGAGCCGTTGAATATTGAAGAAGGTGAATCATTAAGTAATACTGCCTCACAATTAAAAAAGAGGATAGCAGATGTAAGTACAGCCCGAAATAGCAAAATAAAGGACAGCACAGCAAATAAAAATATGCAAAAACATTGGAAAGATTTTTACGAAGAGAATTTAAAACGATATTCTGACAATTTCGTTCATTGGAGTGATCCAACCAACTGCGCTGAACCTCACTGCATGTCACTGTTATCGAGGAGTCCGCAAGTTTTTGAACACTCTTTTATTGAAGGTTACAGCATAAATGATATCAAATATTTAGGAGCTTATCAAGTAAAAGATTTCAAGACAAAACCACGATGCTTCAACTGTGAAATAACAACAGAGCCTGTAAAAAATATTGTAACTGATCCAGAGTGGGAGGTTCAGATTGAGAATGAATTGAATACAAAGAATCAATACCCCAAAAATCCTGTTTTCTCTTCCCAGAATTCTACGATTAGGCCAGTACATAATATTACGAATAATGAAAACATTCGCAGCTCCAGAAAGAAAAGATCAATAATTGGAAATTGCATTAATAAGCCAGATCTACATATATCTGACGATTCTGACTTAATTTCAAAAAATAAAGAACATAATTCAGGTTACGTAGAAAATGGTAAATCCACAGATAACAAAGAGGATAAGATAAAAGCCTTTACAAGCAATTTGTTTGGTTGGATGAGAACTTCCTTCAATCAATTATTTGATTCGGAGAAAATTTTACCAGAAAGAGCTTCAATTCCAAAAATGCTTGAAGGAATTACTGATTCCAATAATAGCCTGACGGCGCCGACAGCAGTAGTTGACGTAAACAGTACTATTCTATTGCTGGACACGTTGGTGAGACGAGTTACAGGACAAAAGTATGGTTCCGTTGTAGGAGACAATGAATCATCTTTAATTGAAGCAAGAGGTTACTCCTTGGATGTAGGTCTCGCTTTTGAGAAGACTCTGGCATATGCTGCTTCAAAAAGTGGTATATCAATGCATCGATTCCAGATCCATTACATGGATGTTCAGGATAAGGTTATTGATAAAATTATGAGCGGTAAATTCGACGAAATTGCAGAGATATTAATTTCACTCGCAAAGAAAGGATGTCCTTCAAGGGAAAAAGGAAGTCCCGGAAAATTAAGCCCAAAAAAGTTTAATAAATTCATTAAAGAATTTAGTAAGAGAATAAATGCAGAATTAAATGATATCATGCACGTCAAGAAGAATATGAAAAGTATGTAATTCTTTTTACAGCTGAATTGTTAATTAATTGATAATAAGTTTATTCAATAATTCTTGCATATACTATGTAATTTATTAGTATGAAATAAAAATATGTATGTATTCTATCTGTTTTATAATCCATACCTGTTAATAAGTTCTTTTTTAAATATAAATTTTTTATTACTAATACGGTGGTATTTTTTAAATTTGATTGATTACCGTTTTTTCGCTGTCCATTAATATAATTATAAATGCATATTACGTAATCCAATATAATTATGAGGGAAAGAGAAAAAAGATCGCCGCGTGGAAAACTTTTTGAAAAGTACGTTTATTACTGTAACTACCATCAAATAAGCGATCTACTATTACGTAAAGCTCAAATACCCGTCAATGGTAATATTGCTTCGCCACGTTATGATCGTTATGCAGTTACATCACGACTTACCGAAGAGTATCAAAATCCAACACACTTCGAACATTATTTAATTTTTTTTTCTTTAACTTTTAATAAATTTCAGTAAAATATCTACTTAATTGATAAGTTTCAAATAGTGCATTTTTGATAGAAAGATCTATATTTTTATAATATTACATTAATACGAATAATTACTGCGTATTAACATCTTTTTACAGGTTATTTTTCAAATGAAAAAAGGGTCCCATGGCCCATGTCCCCTTAAACGAATTTTATTGAATAAAACAAACAAATATCAACATTTTCAATTTTGTCACCAATCAGCCGGAAATTCATGCAGTTGCCAATAAAATGGCTTCTCTTAATGCTGGACAACATCCTGCCATAATTTTTTAAAAAACAAAAGCTAAAATTGTCCAGACCTTTACAAACTCACCCACAATAACATAACTGTATATCAAATAATAAATAATAAAATGCCTTATATTGGCACACTAGAAACGTAAAAGATTCGTTTGCACAATTCCCCTTTACGTAACAGTCCCCAGTACATCATTCCTAGAAAAAGCGATAATCTTTGCCCCGCTAATTCCGCGATTCTCGTTCGGCTTCATCCACGTGTCTCTCATCGAATCCACTATGCAGGACCGAATCTCGGTGCAGCCCCATGGAAAATTCATAACCATCGATGCAAGACTACAGACGGGCGGATGCTCGTGGAATTTCAAGATTCGCCCCTCCCCCTTCCAGTGGGACCTAGAATCGGCGACATCGGGCTCGCGGAGGAGTTTAACCCAGATACTTCTCGTTCGGGGCGCGAGAGGGCGAAGCCGACGCCGCCGGGGGTTCGACAACACTTGGAAGTCGTGGGGCTTCACGGAAGCCCTCGCGGCGTGCAGACTTCGCAGCTGTTATCGGGGTCTCGCTCCGACGGAGCTCTCGGCCAACGTCCGCGGAAGGCGGTTGTACTCGCCTCTCTCGTGAAAGGCCCAGTCGCCTTTTGTACCTTTTTTTTATTATTTTTTTTTTTTAATTTTCTATTTTTGCTCGATTCTTTGTCTCAAACCGCCAAGATTCCTCGCCTCGTGGTTTACCTTTCTTTGTTTATTTTTTTCGTTCTCTTTTGGTTGCTCAGCGGCCTCATTGTTGCATGGTGAGGCATGGCTGGGCGCAGTGCATTTGGGACGTTGCGCGTTGCTGGTAAATAATCATTGGTGTTTGAGTGCGGCAGTGCAGTTTTATTCATGCTTTTCTTCCTTAATGTGTTTGCAAGTGATTTTGTAGTGTTTAAAGTAATATTACGTCGGTGTATATTTTTTGCATTAAAGTTTCACTTGTGGTTTATCAGCTTTGTTCCGTTTCTTAAAGTCACCATTTTTTTATTAGAGTGTATTATCGGAATGTGGATGTATTTTTTGTATTGGTTATAAAAAGAACGAAATACGTTATACTTCTTTTACCGAAAGTAAAGTGAATTATAATTAAATAAATATTTCCTAGGGTTCCTCGTGATTGTAACATCATTGAGGCCAGCCTATTCGCAAGCTCTGCACAACCTGGATTTGTCATCTTCTGTCAATTGTACAACGGATAGTTTCTCCAACATTCATCCAACATCACCAGCTGGTATTAATCTATCGAAAGCAATTTATCGAAATTTCGAGGATAATAAAAATCGTCCTGATGAGAAGGAATTTCGACATTTGGATTATCTTAATTATCATAAAGAATATGATACTCAGCAATTTAGTGATTCTAATAGTCAGCATTCCAACGCTTACGATAACAGTCGGCAACGGTATGAAGCAGAAAATTATAATTCCAATCGACGGATTAATGATCAAAATTTAAATAAGAATACTCATGAAGAACGCACAATTGACCATCAATTGGAGCAAAATTTTAGAAGAAGCTATGGTGATCCCTATTTAACAAAAAAATTCGAAAATTTTCATTCTAACAGGTACGATGATGATCGAAATTATGAAGCAGCTGAGAGTATTAATAATCAAAGAAGTCATGAAGACCATCTGTCTAATAGACGGACACAGGAATATGATCGCGATGGATTTCTAAATAATGAGCGACCTAATAATGAGAATCTTGATAATTTACATCATGATCAAAATCTTAAAATCCAAGCAACAATTGATACATATCCTACCAACAGTCACGTTGACCTCCCCAGACGATTGGACAATATAAATTATGGTAGACGTGTAGATGATCCAAAATACGACCATCATGATGATAATCGAAATAATGTTAAATATGATGATTCAAATTATGATAGACATGTTTCTCAGACTGAGTACGATAGGCGTGCTGATAATTCAAATTATGATAGACGTGTTACACAAAAAGATCCTGAAGAATTTCTTAACAGAGGAAGAGAAGACGATTACTTTTTTAAACAATCAATTAAAGAATCCAACAACCATCTTCCTAAACAACCCATTAATGGAACTTATGAAAGACAACAGAGTGAATCGAAAATACGTAATGATCATGATTTTACCTACAGAAGAAAAGAAAATAATTACTTTTTTAAACAATCTGCCAATGAAGCTGCTAGGCACACGAACGAATCATCCTTGGAAAAACAGTTGATCGAACCAGAAGTGGATAATCACCGGAACGATAAGCAAGCTGTTAAGTTTAGTGGTGACCCACATCTGGAAAGGCGCATTATGGACGATTTTAATGACGACGAAATGCAACCGGTCAGGCCGCTCGAGGCGGATAACGTGCCACCTGTGAAGCCACTTGAGGAAAGTAATTTCGACAGGCACTATAAGCAAAGCTCCGAGAAGCATTTGGATGATCTTCATCCTGATAGAGAACTTGATGGACCAAATTTTGACAGACGATTGGTAGAGCCCACACCAGATCAAAATCGACGTATCGTGGACCAAAGTTACGACAAAGACTTGGTCGACCACAGCCCGGACAAACAAGAAGGGAATAATGTGCACTCGGACAGACGCCTCGGTGACCAAAATTACGATCGACGTAATAATTATCAAAAGCCAGATTGGCCCAACCAAAATCAAAGAACAAACGTTGCTTTCGTTGATTCTGAGTCGGACCGACGTTACAACGACAAAAAGGTCAGTCATCTTTTATGACGATATACGTACTGTACTTAAAAATTTAATTAAGATTGTATTCATTAGAAGATGAATTAATTATTTAGATATTTAATGGTGAAACGACCGATACACCTAGAATGGAATCGAACATGTCGCATTTAATGACTTTCACGTTTTCAAAAGATTGGGAGGAGAGCAGCAGACCAAAATTGAATTTTCCAAATAAAACGGCCAATGAGAGATATAAAATGGCTACGTTGCATCTTGAAAAGGGATTATTTGTTTTCAATTTTTTAAGAAGCTTTTTATCTATTATTCAGCCCCGGAATATACCCCTAGGTAATTAGTAAAATAGTTTTCAAATAAAAATCTTAACTTATGCAATTGCGGTAAATCGTATATTTTTAAAGCCACGTAATTCAATCCTGTTATTATATTTAAATTAAATAAAACTAAAATATTTTAATTTTATTATAGATCTAAACAAACTGCATATTGCAATAAGTACGAGATATTCTTATCAAACGAATTTAATAATTGTTTACTATTATGAACTAATTGACTTATGAAATTTTGTTAATTGCTTGCCTCTTCGGTACGACGAAACGAAAGACCTCCTCAAAGATACTTTGGAAGGTAGAGTAAACGCCTCAACGTTAATTTCGCAGGTGATTACATAAAGCCCCTTAATTTCTTAATTGACATTTCTCGTGTAAATTTAGCCTATGCTTCTTCCATTTATATTATTAATTACAATTTTCAAAAACAATCTTATCCACTTGAAAGTTTACATAAATTAAACAACTTTTACTTCAAGTTATGAAGACTCTTTTTCTTTTAACTAGTTTATTACGAACTCAATACTTTTTTTAAATATTTTCATAAAACTTTGAATACAAGAATTCAATAACCTACTTTGACAATAAAAGATAATTGATTTATTTCAATGTATATTAATATTTTTTTTCCCAGTCGTTACGCATAGAAATAGCTTTTATTGCTGTGATATCGGTATTTGCGGTATTGATGTTCGTCGTTCCTGGCACTGAGTGCTGGCTATGCTGCAGGCCTCACAGGTACAATTATCGAAGAAGCCAGCATTCTTCTTCGCTTTTTTTTCTCACCATTTTCATGATTGTTATGGGGTAAATATTAAAAGATTCTATTTTATTCAAGCATTTATTTAAAATCTTACCATTGTCAAATAACTCCTTTGAAATTTATTTATTTATTTAATTTAGGCTATTTAATTATTTAATTTAATTTAGGCTAGTTAAGTTAATAAACAATTTATAATTATTTACATTGAAATTATAATTAAATATCATTAATTGGTAATTATTGATAAGAATTTTTCTCTTAGTTTTCTGATGATGATAATTTTTGCAATGTCTTACTAGACATGGATGTTACTACTTATTTCAATGTATTTGTCTGATTTTAGCTGCTTAATTTTTTATGATAGGTAATGTTGTTAATACGTCAACCAATTAAGTTCGCTCTAATACGTTTTAGTTTGTCTTGTACACATTGACTTGCCGCACCCGGCTGTTACTACTGATCTCATAATAATTTTGCTTTAGCTAATTTAATTATTATGATATAGAAGATACTATTTTTACTGCTTGCAATTTCTGCTTTATTTACTACTTAATGTAAACACATTTAACTATTTAGAATTTCTTTAGATTTTTTTTTTAAACAATTCTTTTTTCTTTATTCGTGGAAAAATTACTTAAGCATTTCGTTTTCTACCGAAAGGGTGCAAACAAATCTACAGATTTATAATCTCTCGTTCTTATCATTTTATTACACGCATTAAATCCATGCTGTACCCACAGCGTCTGCATGATAAGGATGCGTTTTTTTTTCATTCGTAGAAAAATTACTTAAGTATCTCGTTTTTTACCGAAACGGTGCAAACAAATCAACAAACTTACAATCTCTCATTTTAAAAATTTTATTACATGCATAAAATCCATGCTGTATCCACAGCGCCTGCGTGATAACGATGCTGATCTGCAACGAGGAAGTGGCCGCCGGCATCGACAAGATCCCGGAGACGGTGGAGGCCGCCTTGCAGGACCTGCGAGACTACCACAGTGGCACCGTCGCGCAGCTGCGCCGATGCCTGACGCGCAGCCTCGACGTCGCCAGCGAGGCTATCCTCGCCGACCTCGACAGT
The DNA here is from genome assembly GCA_035582955.1 of Sycophila texana. Classification (NCBI taxonomy): domain Eukaryota; kingdom Metazoa; phylum Arthropoda; class Insecta; order Hymenoptera; family Eurytomidae; genus Sycophila; species Sycophila texana. The sequence goes on along the minus strand of JAWWEN010052351.1, from coordinate 23,924 downwards.
GAGTTTAAACACTGAGTTAACAGAAATCCTCTCTCGTGGGCCCTTTTATCGTGGCCGGATCTCCAGATGAATTTGCATGCGGGTGATTGCGCATGCGTCGCTCATTTCGCGCGTGTCGCGAAGCTCTCGGTTAAGGATTTCAGGCTTTTATGGCGGAGGCGAGTGGTCAGTTTGCTCGGTTTTTAAATATAAGCTTTGTGAGATGAGTCGTTTAGAAGCGTAAGGAAGCCTTTGTTTGAACGAGGACAAAAGGAAGCTGGTGTTATTTCCATGCATGAGAAAGAAAAGTATTCGCATTTTTTTATTCATTGTCGATGAAGAAAATATTCCTTTAAATATGTCATTTTATAATATAATGCTGTAGTAAGTAGATGGAATGTTGTAGAAATATCACTGTAGGAAGCTTTTATTTCTGTATAAAATTGAGCTTAATTTTGCAAGTTTCTAATTTGGTATAATTAAGTACTTAAGCTTTTTTTTTAATTAGGTATAATTAAGTTTTCTGCCTACGCCAATTGTATAGAATACAAAACAAGGATTGGTAGCCGTTTTTTAAATTTAATGTAAATTTTGAATAATTCAATTATACTATTATATTTATATGTACTACTTAAAAATCTTAAAAATTCAGTTTGCAATTTAGTTACTTTAGAATGTTATCTATAATCGTCGCTGTCTATTATTTTTAAACTTTCTATGAAAAATACTTACTTAAATCGAGACTAGCAGAACTAACCGCCGTACCTTTAAGTTTTTCTGTTTTTTTCTTTTTGTAAATTTATGTAAAAACTTATTTTCAAAGAGCAACAACTTACTTATACAATTGTTGCTTTTTTCTCGCTTCCTCGCCCGCTTCACCGTCGAAAAAGTTTGAATCGTAAGAAAAGCACCAGCGGCCGCTGAGAGAAACCCAATTGGGCGTGCAGCACCTGGCCTGGTCGATCCTGCGCTCTACTACCTCACACTTATTTGTTAACTTCGTACTTTACGAAGAAATGGACGATGGCAAACGCAGGGCTTTGTAGCTCACTTTCTGAGACTCTCTTGATTTTCTAATCGTAAATTAATAAACGTAAATTAAGGATGCGGATACACTTTTAAATTTGTTTAAAAAGATTATTAAAATTGTTTATTTTTTTTAAATATATTTACAAAGTTGGCTTAAAATGTCCTTCTTTTCAAGGAATTATGAAACACAGATATACCAAAATAGAGTTTTCAGCTGTGCATATAAAATATCTTTCAATTTTTAATATATTTTTCTAAAATTTTATTTATTTATTACATGTATTTTTTTATAATATAATCATACTACTTCTATAAGAGCTTTTAAGAATGCACTAAAGTCCTTCATTATAATTAATTTTAGTGTTTATTTTATTTCGATAGGTGAATTTACGTTGAATTAGGCTACTTAGTTCGTTTAATTATTAAACAAATAAACAATTCTTTCATACTGTAAATAATTGTAATTTAAAGAAAATTGTTGGCCTTTTTTATTTAACTAAGTAAATAAATTAAAACATTGTTTTCCTTTAGCTATATAACCCTAAATAACAATTAAAACTGCAATAAAGGATCCAAACGAATATCCACAGTAAATTGCCGATAACATCATTACCCTTACCCCGTCATCGAATCCACCACATCGCAGAAAAATGAAATCTACCCGACGAAATTGAAACTCATTGAAATCCACACGACGAAAAAGAAAGGTATCATAAAAACAGAATATTTCAAAGATAACAGTAGAACGCTCGCGCTGTTTTCTGGTGAAAAGTAGCGGGTCGGTATGCAATTCATCCGCGCAGGGGAGGAAAAAGCAAACGCCGGCGCGTGCGAATAGTTCGGGCATCAGAATTTCGCGGACGACCTCGGCGCCCCCGACCGCGGCAAAACAGCGCGACGAATCCATCATAAAGCGGACCGCGAAATTCCGGCGCGGCATAATCGAAATTGTTCGGTCGGTGCGATCGGACGCGGCCAATTGACGATCGATCCGCGTATCCAGCGGCCGACGCGCAAAGCGTGTGTTTGTGTGGGTGTGGGTGGGTGCAGGCGAAACGGAAAGCGTGCGAACACGTCAAATCTACGGATTAACCTACAGCTCGATCGACGCTTAATGCGCCTCGCGCAAAGCAATATTACGCCTAGTTTCGCTCATTTCGAGCGAAGATTATTCGACTGTGCTGCTGTTGTTTCTTTGCTAAATTTTCTGTACGTGCATGCTGGATACTGCGTGGAATATTGTTGCGAGAAGTGGAATTCGTAATTATTTGTAAATAGATTTTCAATTTTTAATAGTTGTGAAAATTAATTGTTCGATTGGCTTTTTATGAGAGATATCGTAACAACGGTATAATGTCTTGCCGAATACGTCTGTTACTACTGATGCCAGTTTATCTTACTTTAGCTGGCATAATTTTGACGATTATTTGAAAGTATTATATTTTGACTATAATAATTTCTGCTTGTATTATTATATTTTTTAAAGTAGTTTTCATTCCATATGATGTCTTGCTGTACACGGCTTTAACTACTTGTCTCTAGTATACCCTTTTAGCTGATTCATTTATTATTACTGGTGTTATTTTAAAGTTAATTTATTTGTTTACTCTGAATATTTGAATACAAATTCTTTACATTTTTTTTTCATTAAGTTTGCAAATGTGTTTTTATCTGTTTGTAAAATTATTTCATTGCATTTACTATAATTGTCGATCGGATTCATGCTCAAGTTTGGTGAAGTTAGTTATTCGTGTTAATGGGATTTGAATTGCTTAATACTTGTAGAAATAAATTGTTGCAATTATTTATAATAGTAGTTATTATTAAAAATTTAAAACCTTTTTAAATATTTTTTCTATTTATAGTTAATTTCATGCATTTCTCCACAGGGTCTTTTAGCATTGATCTCGATTCTGATCTACGTCTATTATTACTGATTTCATTTCCTCTTACTGTACCAAATCGGTTTTATGATGAAAGACATTGTTTTTACTATTATAATTTTTCCTGATATTATTATAATATTTTTCAGTTATCTTTTTTTTCGATCGGTGAATTTTTTACAGTGTCTGACCACACTCGACTGTTACTACTTATCCAAATTCTTCACTTCAGCTAATTAATAAATTACAGGATCTTCTTCATACTTTTATCGTTCTCTCATTAATTACCATCAAATACATTTGAATTAAATAAAGCTTCTTTAAAACGATATACAAATTATAATCAATTTTAATAAACCATTACATTAAAATCGTGAATCTCTCGTGTACGAAGAAAAGCACATATTTTCGAAAAATAACATTTCGATTTATCAATACTTCCAGAAAATCACTTATCACTTCATCCCGGAAACTGAACGTCAATAGCGGATCACTCAATAAACATCTACACCAAGTCAACGCCTCACCCTCGGGCCGCCTTGATCTCCCCTTTCGCAGTCCCACACCCACACTCGGGCGTTTAATGAACGTCCGGTGAAACGTGCAGGCGCGCGCCGAGAGGCAAATCCTATCGCGACGCAATCCTTTGTGGGTCAATAGGCCGATCGGAGGGGAAGGGGAGGAGGGGGCTAATAAGCCGGGCTCGCCCGCCGAGTGGTCGGTAAGCCGCGTTGATGGATGATGTCGCGCCGCCAATCGTTAGCTCGTCCTACGGCGTCTAGCTCCGTTGTTCGGAACGTTGATGGTCGGCAGACGCGCTGCAGGAAGTCCGGCCAGATTACGGCTAACAATCGGCCGAGTCTTCCGAGATCGATGCTCGCGGATCGCACTGGACCAGGCTGAATGCTGCAGATATGCTTTTAGTGGGCGAAGTGCAGTGGTGGATATCTGGCTTACAATTTCTTAATTTTTATTAAAAAAAAAAATCATCAAGTTTTTAGTGTGTAGTAACTGAAACATAGCCACATATTATTGAATCTTGTATAAAGAATAGAGAAGTTTCAAGCAATTGCAGTCTTGACTTTAGGAGAGATATTGATTGAAAAATTTTTGTTTATTTATACAATTATTATGAATATTTTATGCAATTTATTTATTATTATGTTTGCAGTATTAAAAGTGATAGTATTTAGATTTCCTTTGATGATTCTTTTTTTTGAACTAGTGAATGTAATCTGCACTGAATACTATGCTATAAATGTGTAAGCTTTTAAGCTTATGAGTAGATGAATTATTCTGTACTTGAATTAGATAAATCCTCGAATCTCCCTTATATACATTTTGGACGATTACGTTCCATAACACTATGCCAAGTGTCATAAACGAAATTGTTTCCTAGTAACGCAAATAATGAAGATGTTGAAAAAACAATCAAATCAAAACGTTGGAAAAAAAAGTAAAAAATTTATTTTTTATATAACTGGCTCGATTTTAATTATTAAACTCAATAAAAAAAGTTTAATTAAAGTTAAGTCAATTTATATATGTAAACACATCGTTTCGCAAGTAGTTGACGATAAAAAAGAAAGCGAAGTAGTACACCATCGCGGATTCGAGGAAAGAAAATTGAGAAAATTATTGAGTGTCGAACGTATTTCATTATGTTCGCAGGCGTGGAAGAGTTGCTGGGTAAGCCGGTGCAGGCGCAACTGTCATCAGAGACTGGAGTAGACGTCGCGCTGGAAGCTTTGATGGACGTGGCGAACGGTAGGCACATCTTGACGTTCCTCGACACACATCCATTATGCTTTTCTCTTCATTTACCATTAACCCAATTTCCCTCTTTTATCTCTCTTCTTTTTTTTGTCAATTTAAAAAAAAAAAAAAAAAAAAAACTGCCGAGCTTGCAATTCCACGTGATTTTCTTCGTTTAGCGGCAAATAATTAGATACCCCTTATGTATTCGAAATAATGCTTGTTTAATAACCTTTAAATGACAAGAATTGTTTAATAACCTTTAAACTATAAAGAATAAAAAAAATAAATAAAAAACAATATTTGCAACCTGAGTATTCCCTGAGCTTGCGATAAAGCTTCGACAATCTTTCTTTTTCTAATTATTTTCAAAGTAATGAGGTATTTTCCAAAGAAGCCGAAAAATAAATGGACCATTATCTCACAACCAGGCTTCAACTTTGGCCACCGCAAATCAAAGTTTCCCGTGGGTTCACTCGGGCGGCCGAGCACTGACTAAAATCGAACTCGTCAAAAGTTCGACACTACAATGCCGGAGCTCCGCTCGTCCGGAAGTTTGACGTCGGCGTTTTCAGCGTCTCGCGCAGTTGTTGGTTATCTGTTCTTAAATTTCAAGAAGCGAACGACAAATCGCGCGAGGGCACAGGGGACCTCCGGCGAAATTTGTTTTGCGCGCGCCTTACGTGCAAAGAATTTTCCATGGGAGTCAGACGTCACGGCTTTCGCGGATTGACTTTACTCTTTTTCTTTTTTTAAATAAATTCAATATTTTAATTTTAAATTATTTTTTTATTTATTTATTTTTATTTTTTAATTATTCACGAGCACGTTTAATTTACAGTATAAGTGGATAAGTACACTGAAATCTATATTTATTTTGACATCTGTATTGGTTTAGATAAAAAGAAGAATAGATAAGAAGTAAATAACATTACTCTATATTCCCACTCGATAATGTTTCTATCGAAAAGTTTCAATAGAAACAAAAGTGCTTATTATTATTACCAATCGATGGCAATCCAATTGCATTAAACTTAGCACATTCTCATTTTCTCGAAACTTTTTTTATCCACTCAAATAGATATCACCCTCAACCTTTTTTGGCGCCTCATTTATTATCTCGTAAATAATAATCTGGCTATAAAATTTCAAAATGCAGGATGTATTACATAAGACATCCTGTTTTTAATCAACTAGAGTAGATTCTTTTCAAAGTTTGTTATCAAATTAAAATAAATAAATAAAACAGTAATAATAAAAACTAATAAAAATAAAGTGGCTACTTCTCTACTACTATACAACCAAATACTACTCAAAATTACGGTGTTTTTCCCGTAAAAATTGCGTGAATCAACGTAATTTTTACCTGAATCTTGAACGGCTGACTAAGATTTGTAATTTTTACAAGAAAAACTTTGTGAAAATTACGGGAATTTTCACATAAAAATTAGCAGTATTGCCAATAGTCCCACGATTACGTTTTTCCACGTAATTTTTACGAGAAAATTTTCTCAGAGTACCAACAAAAATGAAAATTGAGCAGCATCGAGCACACTAGAACTTCAAGCAGCCAAAGCTCCGAGTCCACCAAAAGTCCCTTCGAAGCCCTTTAAAAGCTCGCCTCGACCATCGCCGCGGAGTTCTTATCGCAAGCAAGTAGCTTTCGGCCAGATGTCGGGCTCATTCGAATTCTCGCGAGTACAGTCAGCTGGCGGCGCGCGAGGCTAACGAAAGTCCGGTCGGCACAGAAGCGCGGAAATTAGTTTAATTAGAGAAGCTGCCGAGACGGGCGCAGTTTCTCCGCGGAAACGAGGCGCGCGCTCGCCCTCCGCTCTTTGGCTCGTCTTACACCGCAAGTTCGCCATTAGTAATTGTGCACCCGAGCCCCCCGACCCGAAAGTTCCCCTCGGCGCGCGATGAAATATGCCGTGCCCTTTTTCGGTCACGTGGCGGCGCAGGTGGGATGGATGTAACGTTGGGGGCGGATTTTCGGTAGTAAAATATTTATAGCGTAAGATACACGCTAAATCCGCTAGAATGAATAATTTTAGCGTGCATACGCTGAGAATTTTCCCGTAAAAGTTACGTGGAAAACGTAATCGTGGGACGTTTGGCGATACTGTAAATTTTTACGGGAAAATCAGCGTAATTTTTAAGAGAAAATTCTTTGTGCATATTGTAACTTAAAGCTCGGTAGAGGTTGCAATGAAAAATATCTTATCTTGAAACGGCTGGCGGTGTTGCAAATATTTACGGGAGCAACAGTTTAAATTTTGAATGAATGAACATTATGATTGGCTTTAGTTTAACATTTCGTATGAAAAAAAAAAAATCGTAATTTTTATTTAAAAAATTAAGCTAATTGGATCGTTTTAACTGAGAGCTACTATTTGTCTGATCATGCCCGACTGTAACTACTAATTTTTAATTTACCTCGTTACAGATGATTTACTTTTTCTTTATTTTATATTAAAATATTAACAACAACTAAAATTAAAATATTAATAACAAAAGAATAGAAATTTCATTTTGAATGAAAAATACATAATTTTATTGAATATCGTAAAAAACGTTAAGAAGAAATTCCGTTGAATATAAAATATATCTTCGTTAATTCTTCGGTTTCTACTGGGCGATAGCTCATTGCATACGCAAAAGTTCCGTTGCAGCTGCTGCACTGAAAATATAACTTTCCTCTCCTTTACGAGTTATTCTTGCTTCCCGCGCATCTTTTCTTATCAGAACAAAAGTGCATCTCTTATATATGCGATTTGTCCTTCCCCTGCCTTATATTGATGGATTTTTTGTGTCGCGCAAACACCTGAGGCCTTCCGCCCATGATTTTCAATTTTACGTTCTTCTGGTTAGATATTTTCATTTCTTTGCGCTCACCTCGATGCCAGATTATAGTAGTCGGATTTTTTATTTAAAATTCAGTGTTCCATAAGCCTGCGGTATTTTTTCTTTTTTATTTTTATTAAAGAAATTTCACGATATTACCTGGAATGTGAGCGAAGCTTGAAATTTTATAATAAAATTCTTTTTGCATTTGATTGTGTGATTTTTTTTATTTCTTTCGATTTTTTAAATTATTTTAGAATCTAAATTTACGACGAACGCAATGTAGTTGTAATAGTAATGAAAATTGAAACGCACTTAAATGTATTTTAAATTTTTAAATAAATTTAAATAAATTGCCCAAAAAGATTAATTTACTCTTTTAATGTTTCTCAATATCTTTGATAATATGTTTAATTACTGAATTTTTGACGGAGGTAAAAAGGGATATCTATCAATATTTTTAATAAATGATTCTCTAAAGCCTTTGAAAATTGAGGTAAAAAAAGAGGAATTATTTATCGACGGATGAAAAAAAGAGTAATAGTGCACTTTGTGTTTTAACAAAGTTTCTTGCAATTATCCTTTATCCCCAAAACTTTCATATAAATTAATTAAATAACTGCATAAATTATTCAGTACAACCTTAAACTCGGTTTAAAATTTAAGCATAATTTATTCAAAATTTTGTTTATGCATAATTTAAACGAAATTTTATTTACACGTAACAAAAGGATTTTTTGATAAATAAACATCGTATTTCAACCATCAAATGCTCACTTTGTTTCAGCGAACTGATCGCTATAGTTTCATCAATCGTCGATATCTAAGTCAAAATACAATAAATTACACTGAAAAAAAAAATAGTTTAAGAAAAATTACTATTTTTCTAGGAACAGAGCGACCTACTCGTTCTGGTATACAATTTTACTAAACTCGTTATAATTTTTATTAAACGTTTTGCAACATTTCACAGTATACCAATAATCAATAAAAAGTCATAATATTTCGCAGTGTCGTAACAAAAATTATTAAAAATAATCAAGTCGGTCACTTCGATCAAAAAAAAAATTAGTTTTTTTTCTATGACTTTTTTCCAGTCTCAAGACTACTCTCAGTATAAAAAAAAATTGATCATTGATTTATCTTTCGAAACCAGACAATTTTTCCGCAGCATCCCGAAGATCCTGTCCTCGCGCTGCACTCTACGGAGCCGCAGGTCAGCTCGTCGCGGTCTCGCGTCCATCGGCGGCATCACTTAGTCGCTGCCCGGGCAGCGAGTTACTAACTGGAATATTAAGTGAATTAGCGCGAGGCGAGCGCCGTGAGAGCTACTACCCGCCCGGCGGGCTTTTTCCACCTCCGCGGACCGGCCTCCTTTTAACGGCCTCGGCTCCTCCTCCGCGACTTTAAATTTTCATTTGGCGCTCTTAGCCGCCGCTAAGTCGGGATTACTTCGATGCTTACACAGGGGAAAGTGTAAGTGATGATTTCTTTTAAGGCTCCGTGCTCGAAACACTGGCTTTTTGCTTTTGGATCGCTAATAAAATTTCTCACGTAGGAAAGCTGTTTGATGCGAGAGGTTTATTTTTAATTTTATAAAATATTTTTCTGCATTAAGAACTATTATAAGATAAAGTAAACTAGGTTTTTTAAAAATTTAGAAGAATTTTGTTATACACAGTCGCGCCAAAAGTATGCCTACATTTATCCCTACGCGGGAATGACAAAATGCTTTTTACATAAACTTATTCTCCAGTTTAAATTTAATTTTTATTAATGTCATATGTTTGTAAAGTTAAAGAAGGTGAGTGAAGGCGCACAAAGTAAAAAAAAAATAATTGAAAGTAGTAAGCACCGGCAATAGTCAGACTCGCATGATCAACCGAGCAATAATAAAATTTATTTTTATAATGAATAAGTGATGGCACGACAAATTCTTTTATGAATTTAAATCAATATTCTCTACAAAAATGAATTCTCTGGCAACATGCGCACTATAAGAACAAAAGAGTTCGGATTTAAAGAGTATTCAAGCAAGAATATGAGAAAAAGAAGAAAATGTAGGTTATTTCCATAAATGCCTGTTAATTGACTATTCAGAAATATTTAATACTGCAAATTGAAATTTATTATTCTATTTTATATTCATATCAAGACAATAATAAATGCAGGACTTTGATATAATAATGAAATGAAGAGACACTTCTTTATTTTGCAATTTTCATAAATTATAGATTATTCATTTTTATTTAAGAAATTATAGATACAGTCAGAAAAATATATCTTCATAACTTATGGTTATTAGATTATATCTAAGAAAAGAAACGTCAAACTTTTTAATTTATTGACTCTATGAAACAAGCATTTTTCAACAAGAAATCACATTATTCGAAACTAAAAAAAAACCATAATCAACTAAAAAATGAACAAATAATTGCACACTGAGAGAAATATTTGGTAATTTTAAATAAATATTTACTTCCCCAGTACTTTTTAAATATTTCTTTGAATCAAATAATTATTCTTTTGAAACTACAAATGTTCAGTTGATTGAAAGAAATATTTAAACAAGTACTAATGAAGCAAATATTTACTTAAAATTACCAAATCTTTTTCAAGCGCAACAACATCTTAAAAAAAATTAATATAATTATTTTTACGTTTTATATACACTAAACACTATACGTGCACAATCGATTAGAAGCTAAGCAAGGTTTTCGTAACCCCGGGTGTTGGGTAGCCAACGTCGGTGGCGATAACTTTTGAGGCGATCGGCGCAGCGTCTGCTCGATTAACGAAGGGTCCGCGAGAAAACTCATTAGCGGCCGGGTGAAGGGGCCAATGTGATTCGCCGGCAAATGAAGCTATCACCCTGCAACTCGAAGGCCCGCGCTATCCCCGTTAACTTTAAAATCCCGTCCGGATGAAGCGGTCCGGCGCGTATACAGATTATATTATTAATACGCGCCGTTAAAGGACGAAATCAGCTTGACAATATTTTACTCGCATGTACCTTATCTACTGTTATTTAATCGAGAGAAGCAGAGTTAATGAGTATAATAGGATTTTAATTTGTTTGACAACAGTTGCTAATTAGATGAGTGAATCGAATGTTTGGATCGAATTTTTTATTAATTTTCGAATTATGAAGTGTTCTACTGTTTTTTTTCGATAGGACAGATAAATTTCGATGAGTGCAAAAGGCGCTATTTAAATACTGCAAAACTGAATTTTTGTGCAAGAATTTTTTGTGAATTTTAGAGTAACTGCAGCGTTTAAGTAGATAAAGGCTGGCAATGTTCAGACGAAGCTTTACTTTTACTTTTGTAATTATTTTGTTTATAAACATAAATAGTAAAATATCATAACATCGATAGATAATTAATAAACATTACTTAATATCTACAATATTTTTTAATGGAATTACAAAAAAAAAAACAAGTAAATCCAAACATATATAATTGACAAGCAAACATCAGTAGATACGTTCCGGCAATGCTCAGACAAAATATGACTATAATTTTTTAAAATAAACGAATTAAATATTCAAAAAACTGCAATATCAATTAATAATTAAGGATACCTAAACATAATTTTCATGCATATTTTCACTAATTGCCAAGTACTCGACCTTTTTTTAACTGATGGAGGAATTGCTTTTAGCGTTAACTCGAGTGAAAAACGGGGGACGATCGTTTTTCTTTTCTTTGCCAGAGCTCCTGTAGATTAATGGGAAAAATGTCAGTTTCCGCATGAAAGACGGGATGATATGTCGATAACATGAAAATTTTGTATACTTTAGATAGTCGGATGTCTTGATTAATCAAAAACTCCTAAAGGAATTGCTGTTAGATCTCGGATTGTATAAACTGAAATAGTATAAAAAAAAGTATTGCATCACTTATTGTTATTGATATTACCATAAATAAATAGTAAATCAATTGCATTTTTTCTTAAATTTATTTGAATCAATATCGCAAAAAGAAGATGTATCGAGTATCATAATTGGAATCTGCTGCATACATTATGCTCCGGAAAGAACTGATTTCTCTTGCATTTTTCTCTTCCTGAACTTGATATAGGAGCTTTCGAAGCGCATGACAGACTGTTTATCTACCCGAGGCCAATATTTTCTTTAAGAGAAGACTTTACTGTTTTTCGATCGAAAAATATCTTTAAAATTCGTATAATTGGATTACGCAAGAGATATATTTTGAATCTCTCAATTTCATCAATTCATCGATGACAAGATCAAAATCATTTTCCTGAATGTAAAAAATTTATTACCTATCAAGGATAAAATCTAGTCTTTCTTTAAGATAAAAAAAAATAGTTCCACCTCATTCAATTAAATTCAGCAGCTACTAAACCAAACTAAAATCACAAATCTATAAAAAACAAAATAAAAAAACTCAATGGGTCTCATGATTCATCCGCAACCAGTCACTTAATAAATAATATCCCCTTTAAAAAAGCTCGACCTCGTAATTATATAAGTCCTTCAAGAATCAGCGAAAAATGATATAATAAAGAGGACAAAATATGAATTTTCGGTTGCAGCCTCGCAGGAGCTCTCCTACATGACAGACAACCTGCTGAAAAAGGCCGAACGTGCGCGTGATTTCGGCAGCGATCTGAGCCGCGAGGCCGACGAGCTTCGCCGTGATCTGGAGCGGACGGCCCGCGACTGTGCGCCCGAGGACCGTTCGCTCTGCGCCGTCCTCGATCCCTCGGGACTGCATCTGGCTCTGCGTCTCGAACGGGTAAGGAGTTGAAATGACAAAGGGCATGACATTGAGGCTGAGCCAGAGTTTTCTTCATTTTCATATACAGTCATCCTCACGAATTATTTAGTTAATTATTGTAGTATGTTAAATAATGTTAATATTATTGTAGTAGTTAAATTTAGTGTCACTTTCACGCCTTTGAGGCTTCAAGAACCAGAGTTTTCTTTATTGTTATATTGTCATACCTCACAAATTATTTACTTTATTATTATTATAGATATTTCAAATTAATAAGTTTCTGATTTTATGCAAAGACTCTCACGTGTCATCAAGTTGTAAAAAGAGCACAATTTTTTATTTACCTCGAAGAGAAATCTGTTTCGGTTAAAAAAGCTCGTTTCGTGAGAATCTTGAAAAGCACAGGCTTCTAAGAAAATCTTGAACGTTTTAAAAATATTTTGAAAAATTTTAATGGATTTTGCTATTAGGATCGACGTACCGTATTTAATTATAATCATTTAATAAATTTAAATATCGTCCCACCGTACTCGTCTGTAACTATTTAGAATGTTTTGAAAATTTTGTATATCAATTTCATGTTTAATAGTTTGTAAAAAAAAGCAGACTGTTTATAATGTTTAGTTATTTAACGATTAATATTTATTCGCTCATTTTCAGATTAACATATATTTCTTTTTAAAGCAAATAAAAGTTAACAATTGAAATTAAAAAAAAAAATTTATTACATTTTTCTTCAAATTATATCCGAAATATATTTCTCGTTGCAAAGAAAATGAATTAAAATTTCAGATAATTAATTGATTTAGTTTTCTCTTTTATTGTACATAAATAAACTCTGATATGTTCTGATATGTCTAACAGAACGATATTTTTACTTGCCAGATTATTTTTTGTAAAATTTCGTTAATATCTTTTTTTTTTTAATTAAATTCACAAAAAAAATTATGCCTTCGCCCAACGAAATGCGTTCTTAGAAATCTCGAAAGCTCGGAAATGAAAGAAAGATCTCTTTCAGGCTTACGCTTTGGGAATATTCGCTGAGTCTGACCATCTATTTTAAACAATCCTATTTTGGTATGCTCCAAGGTCTCAAAGAAATATCGCCAATGCAGTCGGATTGATGCAAGTTGTACCATATCAATCTTGCAGCTTTAACATCGTTACGATTCGAGCGATTATGTCACTCAAAGTAGCATTTCATAAATATCACATGCAATTTAATGACTACTTTTTACGTAACCATCCATATTTTAGAAAATTAAGACTTCCGAAATAAAAGATTAAATAACGTAAGCTTGAAATCACTTTCTCCTTTTAAATAGTAAAGTCCTTTTAAAGCTTTTTAATAAATAGTATTATTATTAAAATTACTCATTATTATTTATTATTTAAATATTACTACCTTAGTAGTTAAAATGTTAGATTAAAATGTTATTACCTAAAAAGAAAAGCTATATTTTGTATAATTTATTTATTATTTATTTTTAAGATCATTAACTCTAAAAAATTGGAGAAACTAATTAATCACTACTTTAATATCATCACACCTACATTTATGTAAAACAAAAACAAAGGAACAACGGACTAAAGTTTTTAAAAACAATTGAAACGCCTGGCATTAAAAAAGGCAATTCTGCGCAAAGTGTCTAGTCTCGCTGTGCTTTTTAAAAGCTGTCATTGCTGCGACCACGGCTGGAACCTTTACGAGTGCTTTCTAGATTTTCCGAAACGCCGCCAGACCGAACGTTCGGAGAATTTTGAATAGCTCTCGGTACGTACCACCGAGCAGACCGCACCCAGCGAAATTTTAAATTTCAAAGGGGCAGGTACAGTGAAAGTCAGCCGATTTCAAATATTATTGTTTATTCGTTAATGGAATAACAAACACATCGAATTTTGCTGTGTTTATGAAAATTTTCTTCTCGAAGAAATAGTTTATTTATAATTGTGAGGATTAAAATAAATTCTCGATTTATGAAAGTTGAAAAAGCTAAATGGAGTTACTGTCGGAATATTCCGGGATCTATCTACTTCACTGAAATGAAGTGGAAGTGGAAGTACTCGATCTTTAAAATTAATCAATGGAGACAGTAACAAAATATGTCAAATATAGTTATAAATATTTTCAAATATAAATATATTTACATTTGAGGGAAAATCGTCAGATTCACATTTATTAGTAACTCAACCTTTCCAAATAATATTCTTATTTAAAAGTGTCCCATTCGCGTTCCGCATGACCAATAATCCCCAACGGCAATATCGAAAAAAATGCAGCAGACTGACTGGTTTGCAGGTGGCACGGGACGATCGGCTGCTGCGGCTGCGAGCCGCGGGGAGGGACAATTTGACGGAAGCAGGTCGGCAGGCACGCGGGGAGTACCTTTACGTGCCACATCACGTCGCCAGAACGACCTTGGAGGCGCGAAATCGTAAGTGATTTTTTCCAAAGAGCCAGTCCGCTTCACCCCTTTCTCCCCCCTCATGGGCCATTTTTATGCACTGCGACCACCGGCGCAAATGGACACTTCCAGCCGTTTGGGAATTCGTCCCGGGGACGCCGCGTTTGTCTCCGCTGAGTAGATTGAATCGATGGGGACGCGCCACACCACTTCATTTTTACGGGATAACTTCCCGACCCGAATTGTTTTATGCGCGAGTTATCTCCGCGGTTTAGCGTAATTGAAAAAGATAAGCCGTCGGTAAAATGAAAAATTTTTCTGGTTTATTATTTGTTGTATCGTTATTTTATGTAAAAACAATAATATCAATGACATTAGCAATTCGTACGTATTTCAATCAGTATATAATTTATTAAGTAGGTAAAGGTCGGTACTGATCAGACAAAATATTACTTTTCATTCTATCAATTTTTTTTTTTAAATTAACAGTTAAATATAATAATACTGTCAAATAATTAGTGTACACTAACAATAATTAATATACACTAACAATACTATAATAATTAATTAGTAAAATAAGGTTTATTGCACTGAATAACACATGAAACGACATTTGTACATAAACGCAGTAGTATATAAGTTCTAGCAAGGCGCAGACGAAGGCTTACTACAAAGCCTTTCACTATTTCATATAAATAAATAGTAAGAAATCGCAATATTAATACATAATTACATATACAATATTACGTTATTACATGCAAAATTATAGAAAAAATCCTAATTTCAAAATGTTTAACAATTAGTAAAATGGAAAGATATTGATACGCACATAAATCAGTAGATCATCCCCGGCACTATCCAGACGCAATTTTATTACTGTTACTACTACTATCAGTATGTTTTTTGCAAAAACAGTAAAAAAAATTATTGAACCAGCAAAATAAAATATTCGCACAATTTTCTCGCAGAAACTACAAAGGTTCATATAAATTGAAAAGGTATCGATAATGTACGCTAAAAGGCAGTAGATTACTTCCATCACTATGCAGACATCATTTTATCTCAGTAATTATTGTACAATATCATCAGAATTTCATAAAGAAATAAACAAAACGAAAATAACACGAAACATTAAAATATCCTCTAAAATATAATACACCGTTTGCCTCCAGAATATATCGTTTCAAAAACCATGTACGCCATATTAACGACTAACCTAATAAACCACGCCGAAGCACGGAAAATTCGCTGCCAATGAAAAACAAAAAAAAAAAAAAAAAACGCGAACGTACCAGCGCTCTTAAATTAATCCACTCTCTAAAATACAATCCCAGCGCCGCTCAATAATGCCTTCAATAAACACGCTCCGTCGACTCGCCGGCGCCTATATATCACGGTCGATTTCAGCTCGCGCACAAAGCCGACTAAACGCCACAAACATATCACGAGCGGACGTAGTGAGAGGCATGGAGAAAAAAAAGGCAGCAAATGCGTCGGAGCAAACGAAGTGAAAAGGCGCGAACAAAAAATGTTCGCGGCTGATGCGAGCGTACGAGAGCCGAAGAACCGGAAGTGAGGGGACAGGTGACGCGGGGAAATCGTAAATGAATTTTCCGCGGAGCGAGAATGCGGCCGTCGACGCGTTTATTATGAATGAGCGCCTGCGGATGGAGGAGCTTGCGGGATCGGGGGAAAAAAAGCGCAACGCCCGCGCGCTAAGTTCGTAAAGCTCGGCGGTGCTTAAAAAGACATTGACGAGATTGCTTTTGCGCGGAACAAGCGCCGGGTGATTTTTTAGCCGAGTGTCTCGTGGATCAGACTTCATGTGACGGTTGTGAAAAAGGGTACCTTGATTATACGTTGGGAATTTAATTTTTTTTTTTTTTTTATTACAATGTCTTATGATTATCATTATAGTTTTTTTATTTATCAATATTTTTTTTATTGTAATGTCTTATGATTATCATTTTTTAGTTCTTGTATGATATTTTTGAAGAGAATGAAATACAATAAGTGATACTTTTCAATCGACTAATTACATGCATAATGTATACCACGAATTTGAAATTTCTATCTTCTTATTGTAGATTTTGTAAATACTGTAATTTACAATAATCAAACATTTTATATTCTACATTTCTATTTGCTAACCTGACTATACCGTTACAGTTTCTTAGAAACACGTGCCCAATATTTTCCCAAAATATTTCTAATTTTAATATCTACTGGTAATATGCTGCCCACAGTTTAAATTTTTGTTTTGTTTTATATGTAGAAAATTAATTTATTTTATTTATGTCTTATAATTATCATTATTTTTAGTTTTTATAATAAATTTTTAAAGAGAATGAATAGAAGAGATAAGAAGATTGTATATTTTTCACTACACGTTTCTCCGATAATAAGAGTCTTCTAATGCGAAAAAAAATAATCGCCTTTCAAATAACTTGTCAAATATCGATTCACCTTTTTAATATATACTTTCCAGGTATTTAATGCACCTGACGAACAAAACAATTTATTATAAAGTTAAAAAACAAATGCATCTAAATCGTTAGTGACAAACAAAAAAGCCAGCCTTAATCGAGCCACAGCAAGTTTTATATCGAGTCAGGCCAGCAAAAACGAAACTTTTTTCCTCTGCTGGATTACTTTAACGTAACGTAATAATTCTGCATTAATTACTTTAATTTTTGCTACTTTTTATCCATCATACTCCGGTAAAAAGTAAATAAATTAAAAATACCATTACATGTCTACGTATTCTACATACCTAAAAGGTTTTTAGGTGTCTACCTAAAATGGTGTTCTCTTACGTAAGAATTTAAAAATAAAATGAATACATTTCAGGGAAAAGAATGAAACTGGAGCTCAAGTGCGAAATCATAGTCTAGCTTACCCGCGCCGTCACGACGGTAAAATTTATTCAACGCGCGGGAGGTCGACGCGCTCGCCGCGGCGACTCGTCAGAAGTTTCGCCCGCGCGATTTTTCCGCGCACATCACGGCCGGGCAAACATCGTCGGGGGAGGCGATCGTCGCGTCTTGAGCAAATTCGTTTCGGGGGCAAAGCCGAGCGGGACAGGCAGAGCGCGAGGAGATAAACGAGCCTTCAGTCAGTCGCTCTCCTTTCTCGGCACTCTCTTTCTCTCTCTTTTTTCAATTTGTCCCGAGGACCTTCGCAGTTTGCACGCAAGGCGGAGACATTGATTCGCTATTCATGTTGTTATTTTATTCTTTTTTTTTTTAAAGAGACCGAGAAGTGTCTTATATTGTCCTTCTGGGGACATGTTTGAAGACTCCAGACTTATTTGACTCGATGATGAATTTAGCGAGAGAAATTGGAGTTACTCATTTTTATTTACTTATTAAATAGATTTGAACTTTTAGTATATGAAATGAGTAACAAAATGCACCCTCTAAATTTAATGCAGTGAAATTGTCACTGAATTTTAAAGCAAATTTAGAAAATTCACTGTTTAGCAGTAAAAAGTATGTCACTGGTTTGAAATTCAGTGGAAATATTTCACTGGATTAAATTTAGAGAGCATATTTACTGAGAATAATAAAATATTATCTAGAATTATTTGCACGATTTCGTAACGAAAAAAAAAAGTAGATTTCGTGTTAAAAACTGTAGTTAATTATATAGTTAATTGTGTTACTAGAAGGAAAAACAAATTAAATTATGCGTAGAATATTAAAATTCAGCTTCGTACGATAAAATTATACATGTTTTCTTTTTCAATTTGCGTATTTCGTGCGTGATGTATGAGGCGTGCTCGACGACCGAGCGCAGAGCGTGGCGACGAAAAATGAAACGAAAAAACAAAGGGGGAAATTTTTTACAAGAGAAAAAAAATTATCAGTCAGGGTACGAGAAAAAAAATTACGAACAAACAGAAGTTAACGGGTCGTCAGGTGATCGATATCGTGGCGGCTGCAATGTTGACACGTCACGTCGCGCCTTGTCGCCGGCCAATGCGCTCTCTTTTCTTTCGCACGACAAACAAACTACACAACAACAATATTTTCTCATCCTTCTGTTTTTTTTTTTTTTTTTTTTCATTACTTTCGCTCGTCATTTCCACAAATTGCACCTTCTAATTGTGGAACAAATGCATTTCATTAAAATTATCGATCTTTTTGTCAACTAACTTTTCTTGATTAACTACTCGTCGAGATAAGGTATAATTAATGCTAATTAAATGCACGTAATATTAAAGTACATATACACAAATAGTAAATTAAGAACGAAAATATAAATATTAAACAAATAAAAACTTATATAGTGCCTCCCGAAAATTCATGACCTCACATACTAACAAATGTTCAGTCCGTCGACTATTATTTTTCTCGTCATTTCCACAAACTGTACCTTCTAATATGCAACAAATGCATTTTATTAAAATGGTCGATCGTTTTATTAATTAATTTTTCTTGGTAATTAAACGTACGTAATATTCAAAACGTATACCCAAACAGTAAATTGAGAATGAAAATAAAAACACTAAACAGAACAAATAAAAAGTTCAACGTAGATATATACATTGAAAAAAAGTTTGGTAATTTTAAGTAAATATTTACTTCAATAGTACTTGTTAAATATTTCTTTGAATCAACTAAACATTTCTTTAAAACTAAATGAATTTATTTGTTTCTAAAGAAATTCAGGAGTTTCAAAAATTAATTACTTGACTCAAAGAAATATTTAACAAGTGCTATTGAAGTAAATATTTACTTAAAATTATTAAATTTTTCTCTCAGTGTATATATAAAAAAAAGAAAAATTAAATACACAAATGTGTCCCAAAAATTCATGACGTCACACACGGACAAATGTTCAGTCAGTCGGCTCTTTATTATTACGTTGCTCACAGCCTACTTATCGGCTCGCCGCGACTCGACGCCGTGAGAAGAGGGACGACAGACAGGCTAATGCGAAATCCATATCGAACTGGTGCGTCGACAAAGCGGAAGGAAGAACAGCGTGACACACGAGTGACTTGCGAGCGAACATTCTTTGCTACCCCTTTTTTTCGGGGACGTGACTTTTTCAATCAAAAATAAATAAATAAATTATAATAAGATCGTGTTGTCAATTATTTTTTCGCAATAGTCGATCTTTGTCTGGGAGGATTGCTCTACGATTCTGATTAAACAGTTATTAATAAATTGAAAACGAATAATAAATAAATAAATGTATGAATAATAATAAATGATATGAAATTTTCAAAAAAATTTGTTTGTGTAATGACTAAATGATATTCGAGATTAATCTTGTTAAAAAAAGTTACAAAGAATTACTCTATATAATCTCCTTTCATTCGACTCATGAATAAAATATAACGAAAAAAAAAAATTTTCGGACGTATCTAGAATGTTTGAATATTATTCATGATCTCGCGAATGGATGAAAAAGTTGTTTTGTTGCACATGTAGATGTAAATTTAATTACCAGAATTTCGAAAGTATTTCCAGAAATTCGAAACGCAAAATTAACAGCGATTTCAGTAGAAACATCCCTACCTGGTCAGACAAAGACTATTGTTAAGGACTATTGTCGGCTTACATAATTGTTTTTTTATTTGCAAAAAATAACTAAATTAAGTATTCTTAAATATTTTCAAAAAAATTTATATTAAATTTTGTTTTTGAACGTGGCTACAGTGATCCGCCGAGAAATAAACACGGCCAGAGCCAAGGTGTCCGACGAGGCTCGGAGCATCGAGGCGAGCGGCACGGACCTGTCGAATCAGCTGGACACGGTGCGACGACTCACAAACCAGGTCGTGCCCTACGTCCAGTCGTTCGAATACACGAGGTGGTTTGTCGGATTCGGTATGTCCACATTTTACTAAATTTAACACTTTTTTGTTCATTAATTCAATTTTAGAAGTAAGTAGTAACATTATAGGAATAGAATATAATTTATCCTCTAAAAAAAAAAAAATTTTATAACATATCAAAAATAATTATAATTATTTTGTTTATTAAATAAAATAAATCTTAAGTAATTGCAAGAAATATATTGATCTCTTTTTTTTACCGAAAAATTTGTAAGTGAAATGAGGAAATTAATTAACAAACAATTCGTTGTCATATTCCGGTAGAAGTGTTTTAATTAGCAATAAAATAAATAAATAAAAAATAGATGAAGCTTTCAATATATTCACAAAAAATTCAAATTCAATTTTGTGCCGAGATGTACGTATACCCTTCTCCGAAAAACAAAATTCAACTTCCTCTCGCAAAAGCAAACATTTAAAGCCATCACGAGCTCTGCCCCAGCAAAATATCCGCCTTACCTCAGCAGAAAAAAAACGCCGCAGCGTGCGATAAATCGCCGCCGATGTAAAAATCGAAATTGCCCCTATCTCCACAATTTCGAAAAAGTCCCTAACCCGCGTCTCTTATCGGTCGCGGCGTCGACCTTGTTCTCAGGCACCAGTATGTGCGTGCTGTTCGTCTGGCTGTTCCTGTTCGGCGCGCTGTGCTGCCGCTGCGGCTCCTCCGAGGAACGAGTTCGACCCACCCTCCTCTGGTGAGTACACCCCCCCTCCCACTCCTCATTTTTCACGAAATTTTTCTCCGTCGATCGAACGAAGTTATCCCCCTTTTTTATCCTTATCCCGTCGATGAGACTGTCGCGCGAAATTTTCGCGATCCCATCTATGGTCGTACCACTTTTTCTGTCTCTCTCTCTACTCTCTCTTGGCGTGGGGATTAGGAGGGCGCGTCCCCAATTACCATCCTTGTGGAGTTTCGAAATTTAAAGCCGCCGAAGCGGGATGAATAAAACATCGCCGCTAACTTCGGGATTAGGAATTTGGAAAAATTTTCAGATGCACGCGAGTAGTTCGCCGGCGATTGTTCGAATTCTCTATATATAGCCGCCGATCGTGAAGTGCGATTGGAATGGGTAAAGTCGCTTTTGTGCGGAACTGCTTGAGTGTAGGTCTTTTACTATTCGCTGAGTGTTTTGCAGATAAATACTACTTTTTTTACTCGTTTTTAAACTTTTTTTTTTTAAACGATTCAAGTCAAGTATAGTGAAAAAGAACAAAGCTATATAGCTAGTAAAAGTTACTTTAAGATTTAGTTAAACGGTGAATAATGAAGAAAGTACATTTTGAACGTACGAAGTAAAAGATTCCTAATTCAATTATTCACGAAAAATTCAGGCCCGCTTATAATGAAATGACAGATTAAATAATAAACAGGATCCGAGCAGGAGCAACCTTAGCAACAATTTTACATAAATTAAGAACTTGCGAAAATGAAATTCTCCCTGGAGTGCTACAGATATTAAATTCATAAGTCAAAATTCCTAAGATTATGGTGCCTTTCGGAGGAAAATTTCCCCTCATTGCACCGCCTAGTCATGAATTACTTACTTACTTCGCGAGAGTCGGCAGTCTCTTCAAAATTAATTGCCTAAAACAAGAAGTTAAAATATAAAAGTAGATTAAAAATTTTATTTGTAATAAGAGAAAATTTGCTGCGGAGGTACTAAAGCCTAGCGAAATCCGTTAGGTTCGCGTTTTTTAGTTGCCTCGTGTCCATTGGCCTGTGGCTCGTCCTCATAGCAGCCCTGGCGATAGCATCGCACGCCGAGATGTTATTGTGCCGGCCGCTGGACGATCCCGAATTCCGGACCGTCGAAACTATCCTCGAGACTAAGTCCTTCCTTGGAAGGCGACTAGGCGTACCCTTGAAGGATCTCTTCGAGTAAGTGCTAATTTTATTTTTGTCACGAAAACGTGACCCATCACGTCCAGTGTTTCCAGTGTTTTATCAGGTGGTTAAGATTACAATACTATTTTTTAAACAAAAAAAAATATGAAAAAAATATATATATTATAGAAGTCCTGGTTGAATTAGAAAATAAAGGATTATTAATATCCTTTTTAGATTTCTTATCTAGTAAAATTATTTTATAATATTTATTAACGATTTATTGAACTAAACTGTTTTGATGAAAGGCTATAGAGATAGCTGTTTTGATGAAAGGCTATAGAGATCAGTTTTTATTGTTATGGATTGCAGTCAACATATTTTTTGATAAATGTACGTTTAAATATGTATCGGAAAGAATATAAATATCTACTATGAATGTGACCAGAAAAAAGTTTGGAACGCTTCCGGCACATTCGTTACAGTACTCATGTCATTCAATTTTTTTACTTTATACAAAAAAATATATACCAGTACTTTTCGTTCTCCTTTAAAAAACATAAAATTATCAAAAATGAACGAATATAAAGAGGTATACATGCGCTACATTATAGTTTTCATTGAACCGTCGTTAATAACCTACTGAAAGAAAATACAAAACATTTTTATTTTTTGCTGCAAAAACTAGTAAAATTAAATCTAAGTAAAAAAAGCTCTGTTCGAAATTTTTCCGCGAAAAAAGAAACACTTTTGACACATTTATCCTGCGAAGTTAGGTTTGCTTCCGTTACCCATAGACCTCCGAAAATTACTTCTTTTCCAAAATTTTAAATAAATGTATTTCTTTTCACTGAACTTCATGAAAAACAGTCTTTGCAAAGAGTTTAAAAGTCTCTACTCTTCATCAGTAAACCAAACGAGCTTTTTTCATTCGCAGCAACGATAGCGTCCTGCAAGTTCAAATTCTTACCTGAAAATGAAATAATTCAAAATCCTTCTACAAAAAAAAAAAAATAAAATAAAAATAAAACTGACGCACTATCGCGACAACAGGAAATGCGAAGAGAACGACGCCGCGTACCAGGCGTTCCAGCTGGACAACACGCTAAAGCTGGAGCAGTTAACAGCGCATTGGACGTGGATGGGCTTGACGCGAGGCTTCGGCAAGCTCAGGGTGGAGCTGACCGGACTAAGGATACTCTCGCCGAATCTGCGCGAGCGACTCCAGAATCTGCTCTACGCCTGCGGCTCTAATCTCACCGAGCACCGGGTGATGGTAAGTCGACGCGCCTCCCGTATTAAGTGCTGCATCTCCCTCGACGCCTTATCGCACCCTCGCGCTACATAAATATGACATGGTCGCTTTGTTGGGGATCTGCGCTTGTTACTTGCTTATATCGTTGCTTCGGATTATCTTGTTGATTTTTATTGTAATGCATTGTCTTTTTTTGCTTTCTCATAGAGAAAGCCTTGTGTCGACAAAATTTTTCGATCTTCAGATTTTAAGAGTACTTATTTAGGTAAAAGTAAAAGTACTTATTTAGGTTCAGAAAGGCCAAAAAAATACTTTTTAGAAAATGTCTGTATGTATGTACGTACGTATGTACGTAT